>PVKN010000152.1:10864-102191 GCA_004027915.1 Capromys pilorides | reverse complement strand
TCTCCCTCCCCCTCCCTCCCTCCTTCCTGCTTGCTGGCTTCATTTATTTGGCAAATGCCAGGCAGCTTGCCCAGCATCTGTAAAGGGCAGGGCTCCTCTCAGGATCCCTTGCCTGCAGACCTGCAGTTCTTCTAGGGCCTGATCCTTCCTGCCTGGAGGTTTTGTCACTTGGCTCCATGCAGGCAGCTAGAACCTTGCTAACTCTGCATGACAAAGCTGGGCTCCTTATCAGAAAGACACCCAGGGAGGTTTTGTCAAGGAAAAGTCTCCTCAGACACCCAGTGGGAAATAAGGGCAATTCTGAGATGTTGGGAGTTACTTTACCTGTACCAGAATGCAGGGCCCGGGCCGGGGAGCTGGCATCTCAGACCTACTGCCCTCTTGGCTGCCTTCCCCCTGGTCCCCAGCAGTGTCCATGGGGGAGTTAGGGACCCTGCAGCCCACAGGACCCTGCTTGCGAGGGGCCCCTCCTTCTGAGCATGCTGTCCGGCCAGGCTTGCTCCTGCTCAGCTCTGCCTCCCGTGCACTGTCAGCTGTCCTCTGCTACCTGGGCCACTATCCCCGCCTGCCAAGTCACACTTTGACAAGGGGCTTTGCTTTGTGTCCCAACCATGTGCAGGTGTGAGCTTGTCCTCCCCAAAGGTGGGGACCTGGCAGGGGCCCTACGGTGCAGGTGGGGAGCAGAGCACAGAGCCATGGTCCCAGAGTCTCTGCCTGGCTCTCATGTACACGGTATAGTGTAAGGGTGGAACCCCTGTACGATTTGTGAGTTAACAAAATCAATAACACAAGGATATAAAATAATAAAGGACTTAATTTATTAAGGATAATGTATTTTGTTATATTTTATAATTGCAGGTATATATGATCTATAGTGGTAACTTATCATGTTAATATTGTCCCTTACTGCGTAAATGAGCAGGTGCACAGTCTCCCAAACGAGTGGACCGTGAAGGCTTAAATCAATGAGACAGATGGAGCGACTTCAGGGCTCCACGAGGGTCAAATGCCTCTCACAGAATTCAAAGTCTCTGGAGGCTGAGACCACGGACTTCTGTCGGCAGCGCCATTTATTATGTTGTCAAACAAAAGAGGAGAGTGCAGGAGATATGGCTCAGCGGCTTACGCGCCTGCCTAGCAAGCGCAAGGACCTGAGTTCGATCCCTGGTACCCGGAGAACAAAAAAACCCAAGGATGGGAATACAAAGCTGCAGGAGTCTGGGCAGGACTGGAGAATCCTCTGAAGGCCTTCTTCAAGTAAGACATTATGGTAATTTAGGAGATCGATGCCAGTGAGAGTCACCCCTGGTAACATGCTCTCTGACTTGCTTCTCCTCAGCTTTGCATAGTGAAGATGACAGTAATTCCTCAGTTCATGGATGTGCCTTCAACCCCCGCCCCCCACAGGCAGCTGGATTTGCAAACAGGCATTTGGCAAAAGTGTGTTGTTTCTGTTCAGGTAACACTGACCCTAAGGGGAAATTTGATTTGGTGGGCGACCGATTCAGTTTGCAACAAGAATTGTGACATGAATTAAGTTCGTAAACTGAGCCAACTTCGTTCCCTGAACTTCGGTTGATAGAGTGCACCGTTTCTAACTCTTGCACCTAACTATGTTTTTTAAAAAAAGGAAGCTGGCATTGCAATCCTGGAAATCACTTACCCCTTCCAGGGAGAAACACAGTAATGGGAGTTCCTGCGGATTTTGTGCGATGTGGTATTCAACGTTCTAAGCTCTGTAGGCGTAAAACTGCTCGATCCTCATACCGGCCTGGTAAGGTAGGTGCTGTTGTTATTTCTATTTTATAGAAGGGGAAGCTGAGGCTTAAAGAAATACAGCAACTAGAAGCACAGTTGGAGAGTAGGTACCTCCTGGCAGGGATCCTCTTCTCTGACCAGCACCCTACTCCCTGACAGCCTCAAAAACCACAGCCACACCCATAGCTGCTCACCACCTATTTTGCTACCATCCCCAAGCTGAGCATAAATTTATTTTCCTTTTAAATAGTTGAGGAAAAATGACATTTCGTGATACATGAGGAATATTTCAAGTTTCAGTCTCCATAAAGCTCCACGGCCCCACAACCACATTCATTCATTTATTTTTCTAGGACTGCCCGTACCTTTAAAAAGCTCTCTGACCCTGGCAGGAAATGCTCCATACTGGCTGATCCTAGTCTACCAGGACAGAACGCAGTGTTTTCAAATCATGGCTGGATACTGTTGTCGCCAAGCCTAAGGCCTCCAGTGTCCAACCAAGTGCAGAGGCCTTGGTCCCTTGGAACAGAGGCCTCTGCTCCTGTGAGAAGGATCAGCTGGACAGGGCAGCTTCATGCACAGGCAGATTCAGCTTCACTTGGTTGTGTCCATCCCAGCTTTCCTTTTCCTGTGCCTGTAGTTTTTCTTTATCTCTTATTGTCCCCTCTCGGGACCCCACTGACTGTGTGGGTTGAGGCGCTTTGCTACTCATCCCATGGCTTCTGGACCCTTAAACTCATCTCGAGGCTTATGCCAATGGCTATTCGCTCTATGATGTCTAAAGACTTTGCTTGAAAAGTCTACATGCCTAAGAGCTGGCTCTTGTCTCTCTGAAATAGAGTCCCAGGAAATAGGGTACTTCAAGACCCTGGCTAGAAATCCCTCCCCGCTGTGTGGTGCTAAAGGGTCACTTTCCTTTTGGGGTTCAGTTCGACTGTGAGTTTCAGGTTTGATTTTTCTGGGTAGCCAGGGGAGATGCGTTAGATGTGAGGAGTCGAATCTGCTCAGACCTGGCATGTGTCGAGCGGCGGCCCCATTACTGGAAATTGAATTTTGTTTTTCAAAATCTTTGCTAGAAATATTGAACTGGAACAAAGAATTGAATTTGTCCAAGTTTGAGGGCAGTCTACTGTCATTTGGACAAGATGGGCCTCTCTCCTGACTTTCACAAGTCCCTGCTGCTCGCTGGGTGGGCTTCCTGCTCAGCATGACGACTGAAGACCACAGCGCAGAATGCCTGCGACCACATGCAGGGGACCTCCATTTGCTAGTGACGTAACCAGGCAGGACTGAATTTATTCAAATCCCAGGGCAGAGATGAAACACAGACTTCATTCCACGACCTGGTCATTTTGTTTTCTCCTCCTCATTGTCCTTCAAACAAGGACAAACTGAATTCAGCATCTCTGGTACCTGTTTGTTCTCATGTGGCTCCCAGGGCTCTGCAGAGCTGGCCTCTAAACATCTCCAGGCACAGAGATATTCATTGACCTGCCTAAAGTAGCCCAGCAGGTAGAACGAGAAGCTGAAATTTGAACCTGGGCGCAGCTGACTCCTGACCTGTACCCTCTCCACTTTGGGGCACCAGACACACTGCTGCGAGCCTGAGGGGCCCACTGGTGCACAGGTGTGCATGCGTAGGTGTGTGTAGAGGTGAGTGACAGGGCTGTGCAGCGCTCCGACACATCCCTACAGGGATCAGGTTACTCCCTCTCCAGTCCATCCCATGACTCCCTGTTACCTGCTGAGTAAAGTCTAAACTGAGCCTCCTGGACCCTTCCGAAGGGCTTCCTTACTCCACTGTCCGTGCGGGACTGCCAGACTTTTTCTTGAAGGACCAGAGCCAAGTGTTGCTGTCCACACTGTCTGCACTGTCACTCCACAGCTCGGGCGCTGCACCACGCAGGTAGTGATGCAAACACACACAGCAAGATGCAAACACAGAGCGTGGCTGGGTCCCCCCAAGCGTTTTTACGAAAACAAGCATCGGCCAGGTTCAGCTCGGGAGCCGTCACTGCTGACCCTTAGAGTGGCCGAGAATCAGATAAGTAGGAATGTGTGGGGCTGGGTGGGAGCTGCTGAAAAGAACCATCAACAATTAGCACCAAGCAGAAGAATGTGGCGGTGCTCTGGGGGAACAGTGCAAACCCACCTGAGCTCTAATTACAAACCACATGCACAGGAGATCCGGCTGCATTTTCTGAGTAGTGTTTTCCTTCCGAAAATCGCAAAGCAGCATGTAGACTAGATGAAATTTAATTAAAGCCACAAAGAGATCTATCCTTATCCAACCACGGCCTGGCTTCACCTGAAGTTAACTGAAGTCATTGGAGAATCATTGGAAAGTGGATTTGGTTGTTCTCCAGGCTGGGGCCAAGGACCCCATTACTGTCATTGTAATCAAGTCCTATGCGCCATGGCTTTGGAGACCATCTGTCCGTAGCGGAGTGGGTATTTAATTCCATTTGCTGCTTGGGGTGACTTTCCTGACAGGCAGAGACTAGCCGCTGCCGTACCACCAATAGTCCCTGTGTTCAGGTGAAAGTCTTAGATGACGCATTCACCCTGCTAGGAGTGTCTTTGCTTTCCTTTATCATTACGACCCCCAAATGTGAGGGCCTGCCAGATAGCTCAGGGACTAAAGCACCTGTTTAGGAGAGCGCAGCAGCCAGGGTTTGACCCCTGGTGAGTCGACCCCGTGCTGATGGCAATTGAGAGTGGGTGTGGCGTGAGCCTGTAATCCCAGCACTTGAGAGGCTGAAAACAGGAGAATCACCATGAATCCGATCTACATAGGGAGACCCTGTAGACCCTGTACCAAATACATTTAAAAAAATCCCAAATGTGGTTGGTCTCTTGGTTTTCCTTGTCTTTAGTACCTGCTTCCAAACAATGTACAGTTTTCTTTTTAATGGTCTTTATTGAGTATACATGACAAATAAAATCATATATATTTAGGGTACATAGCTTCATGTTTTGAGATATACATACACTTCGGAACAATTACTGCAATCAAGCTAATTAGCATATCCGCTGCCTCGCATGCTTATAGAGATTCTTAATTTGCTCCTCTTAGCAATATATTATGGCGGCACAAGGCAGAAGCTAGTCTCACCGAGAAAAATCTGCTTGGCATCTCACTCACAGAGACAGATTAAAATAGTAAATGAAAACCATTCTGGATGATTTCTTGGTATCTCTATACCAACACACTTTTAGAAGTCAGACATCGGCAATGCTCTGTACACCGCAGTGGAGTGAACGGCTTTTCACTGTAATAAATCCATGTCGCCATCACAGTCACTTAATGATGTCATTAATCTCTGTCTTCCTCCCTGCTCCAGGACCTGCCCTTGCAGTCCCTTCCTGCTGCCTCTTTATCTCTTCCTCTCATCTTAAAATAGCCTCTCTTCTACTTTCATCTTTTTTAGATGCCGCATTTTAGAAAAAATGTGGTACTTGTCTTTTTGAATCTGGTTTATTTTGCTTAACACGATCGTCTCTGATTCCATCTGTTTTCCTGCAAATGGTAAAATTTTGCTCTTCCCTACCTCCAAATGGTGCTGTTGTGTATCTTGTAAGGACCACATTTTTTTTTAAATCCCCCTCCTGAGGATGGGCACCTAGGAAGGTTTACGTATCTTGGCTGCCGTGCTGCGCTGCAGTAAACACGGGTATGCAGGTGTCTCTACGACCAGACTTGAGTTCCTACGGGTATGCAATGAGGAATGCTCGCTCTACTGTTAGATTTCTTTTTCTTTTTTTGAGGACTTTCTATACTGATTTTCATAGGGGATGTACAGTGTAGAAGGGTAGTGTTGTGGTTTCTATCTACTTGTCCCCCCAGGGTCTCATGTAAATCATGGGCTGTCAAGCACTGGGCTCGAGGGGCGGGGCTTGAGGGGGCGTGGCCAAGAGAGGCACAAACCCTGAAACTGACAGCACGTGCTGTCAGAGTCCCCACCCCACCACCAAGGCGGAGGTCTAGCGGAGGTATAGAGCAGATCACCCTGGACACCGCAGCGCCCCAGCCCCTCCTCCAGACCCTATAAAGCGGGGGCAGCGTCTTGAAGCCTCCAGGAACTGAGCTAAATAAACCTATCCTCCCCTAAGCTTGTGTGTCCGGTATTTGTCCCAACAACGAGAGAAAAGTAAAACAGGTAGCTGTTCCCCCTACATACTTGCCAGCATTTGTTCTTTGTTTTGTTTCGTTTTACACATTCAGCCAAAAAAATGTATGCATACTTTAGCATTTATTGTTTTGTGTACTTTTTTTTTTCTTTCCTGTATTTAGGACAGGGTTTACAGGGTCTCACTACATAGGTTGGACTCATAGTGATTCTCCTGTTTTCAGCCGACCGAGTGCTGGAACTATAGGCTCATACCACCGCGTCCAATCTCAATTGCTGTCTCAGTGCACCCTGGGGGTGGGGCCAGCACAGCATGCTGGGGGTCGAACCCTGCCACTGTGCTCTGCCTAAGTAAACACTTTAGTCTGCTGAGCTATCAGGCCGGCCCTGTTTTATGTATTTCTGATGGTGGCCATTCTATCTAGCATAAATAGAATCTTCATGTGGTTTTCATTTGCGTTTCCTCAATGGCTAAAGATGTTGAACCTTCTTTTCTATATACTTCTTAGCCATTTGTACTACTTCTTTGGAGAAATAGCTATTCATTGGACCATTTATTGATTGGGCTATTTGATTTGGTTGGTGTCAAGTGTTTTGAATTCTAGATATATTTATGTATTCCAGGTGTTAATCCTCTGTTGAAAGAGGAGTTGGCGATGATTTTCTTCCATTCTGTCGTCTGTGTCTTCACTCTATTGGTTGCTTCCCTTGCTGTACCAAAACTCTTACATTTGAGGTGGTCCGTTTGTTGGTTCTTGCCATTATTTCCTATGCTATTGACATTATTTCCTGTGCCTATGGTCTTGAGCATTTCCGCTATGTTTTTTTCTAGCAGTTTCAAGTTTCCAGCCTTATGCTTAGGTCTTTAACACATGTTGAATTGATTTTTGTACTGGGTGAGAGATAGGGGTCTACTTCTGCTATGGCAAGCAGAAACACGAGAGGGTGCCCCAGATCTGGAGGCAGGTTTATTTACGTTGATGGGCACTGATTGGGATCATTACCAAAATATCATGCCCTGCTTTTTGGTGATCTAGGGTTTATATGGGATAAGCAAGCAGGAAGTACAGAGGCAGAATGGCTTGTCCACTGGGGATTGGCTCTTACAATGTGCATCACAGTGACCAGTTGTTTCTAAGAAAGGAAAGTAGCAGAAACCATAACAAGGACGAGTACCTGGGCAGCTAACAACCTGTGGTAGCCTGTCTGGGGTGGGGGCATCTCCTGCTGCAGTTTCAGTCCACTGCATATGGATACCCAGTTTTCTCAGCACTATTTTTTTTTTTTTTAAGAGGCTATGTTTTCTCCAACGTATATTTTTGGCTCCTTTGTCAAGATCCGGAGGGCTGTGGCTGTGTGGGTTTGTTTCTGTGTTCAGCGCTCTATTCCATTGGTGTGTGCATGTATTTTGGGGCCAGTGCCGTGCTGCTTGTGTTACTATGCTTTGCAGTACAATTTGAAATGGAGCATTGTGATGCTGTCGGCCTTGCTCTTTTTGCTCGGGATTGTGTTGGCTATGCTGGGTCTTCTGTTGCCACAGGAATGGTAGAAGTGGTTTTGCTTCACACTGCATGAAGAATGTCACTGGGAATTTGATGGGGATCGCAGTGGACCTCTTGCTCACTTTTGGTAACAGGACCATCTTGACAGTGTTTATTCTGTTGATTCACAAATGGGAGGGGTTTCCATTTAATAACGTCTTTAATTTCTCTAGAGTTCTATCATTTGCATCGTAGAAGTCTTTTATCTCCTCAGGTTGATCCTGAGGATGAATTTTTTTTTTTTTTTAAAGTATTGTGAATAAAATTGTTTTTCTTATTTTTTTCAGTTAGTTTATTATTGGTGTCTAGAAAAGATACTGATTTTTTAAGATGTTGATTTTGATTTTTCCTTTATTATCTCTTTTCTATATTCTTTTTTCATTTTATATTTTTTTAAATTTTATTTATTTATTTGTTTGTTTGCTTGTTTCTTTATTTATTTATTTTGTGGCTGGCTCAGCCTGCCCTGGTGGTGGGGCTGGCGCAGCATGTGGAACCGGGGATCGAACCGCAGTTCCTGCAGTTGCCTGAGCTTTCCTAAGCAGGCGCTTTAGACCACTGAACCATCTCGCCAGCCCTTTTATTTTAATAAGAAATAACAATGAGAGAGTTTCAAAACATGCTAGTAGGACAGCCACAATAATTAATACAATGCATATTGTTGTCTTCATTGTAGTTGTTCAGAGTACAAGGTGCAAACACAATAACATTTCTAAACACTATCGGTACAAATATTTCTTCTCATTGAACTAACAGAAAGTAGTTGTATACATAGTCCAATAGTCCATAATCATACTGGGTTATCGGAAGAGCTGGCAATGTCGGAAGCTGTTGACTTGAGCCTTTTACAGCTCAACACACTAATCTGGCTTTACTTTTTATGCCTCATTGTAAAACTTTTCTGCTGGGTGGTTAAGGCTAAGTTAAAGCAAGACCTGTATAACAAAACATGTAATTTTTATATCTGACAAGGTCAGTCAAATCCCCTCAGGATTTACCTTGAAACCATGTACAGCATTTTGTAGAACTTTGTCAGTGTCAGCTGTTTGGATGAGTCATGGCCATTGCTTGACCAGTTATTTCTCTGTGAAAGCCTGTGAGAATATTTTCTCTCTAGGTGACTCTCCTTAGGCACACTATACATCATCAATCCCTTCCCTCTGTGGCTCCGTGATCTCCTTGAATAGAAAATTTGGAACACCACTGAGTTATAGGATGTTGCAGTACAGGTTCCCTTATGTCCAGAGTCCTCACTGACCTTAAAGGGCTAGGGCCAAAGTATTGGCTATCCTTGCAGCTTGTAGCCCTTCTGTTCTCTAATTTTTTGGTCTGCAAATTATGGAAATCAGTGCAGAGGCTCCTTCAAAAATTAGGACTGGAAATCCCATTCAATCCATCAATCCTCCTCCTGGGAATTTTCCCAAAAGAACTAAAAACATCATATCATAGTGATGTTTATAGCAACACAATTTGTGATAGCCAAATCTTGGAAACAACCAAAATGCCCATCATCTGAAGAATGGTTGAAAAAGATGTGGTATTTTCATACAATGGAATATTACTCAGCTACAAAGAATGATAAACTAGAAGACTTCATATATAAGTGGATATATCTTGAGCATATACTCATAAGTGAAATAAACCAGACCTACATATGTAAATATCATATAGTCTCCCTAGTATAAGAACACTTAGTAGGCTGAGGCAGCAGGATCAGTGTGAGTTTTAGACCAGCCTGGGCTACAAAAGTGAGCTCAAGGCCAAGTTGAACTGCATACTGAAACCCTGTCTCAAAAAGACAAAAAGAGAAAGAAAAAACCACAATAGAAGAAATAAAAATGGAAATGCATAATACAGCTGAATGGAAATCAAGAACTTAAGGATTAGACAATGAAGAGGCAGCAAGCAGAAAAGTTAGGAAACATGGCAGGGGCAAAACCATGCACTTATATACACAGGATGAATTAGACAGTGGTCCCAAGAATCTCCAACAGGGTTTTGACCCTCAGAGTAGCAATGCATAAGACTAAAACCATACTTGGAATGCCTGTCATTCTGGTCTTTTAGATGTGTGCTGCTTCTAATGTAATTTCAATTATTGTTATACTCTCTCTCTCAAGCAAATGTTTGTTTTAAAAGAAAACAAACAAGGCTAATTAAAAAGAATACAAGACAAGGAAAAATGCCATAGGATTGACCTGCTATAATTTTGTATACACTTAGCTTTCTAAATTTATGTGTAAAAATGTGTAACAGTTTTTTAAATAACACTCTATAGGGATTTATTAGAATATCAATGATTGATGGAAAATACTGGCTTCATGTTGTCTAAGGCATTTAATATTCAGAAAGACAGTGATGTTAAGCTCAAGTACCTATGTTATAGAGTAAGATGTTGATTTTGTATCCTGCAATATATGTACCTAGAACAGGTATTGGAATCAGATAGATACAGGTTTAAGTTCAAATTTATTATTGGCAAGTTGGGTGATTTGAGGAAAGTTCATCAAATCTCTCAGAAGTTGGGTTTTTTACTTGCAAAAGGGGGACACTGCTAGCTCGCATCACCACCACCCCTGATCAAGGCGAACATAGACATTTATAGAGCACGAAACTGTGTCAGGTACCTTGGGGAACACGTAAGTGGTTTCCTCAAACACCACAGTGACCCTGTGAAGCTGGGGTTGCCTCCATTGAAAAGATGGGACAACTGAGGCATAGGCAGGATCTCATGCAAGTCATGGAGCTAATGAATGTCAAAGCCAGGACCTAACATGGATGAGGGAGTGGCTCTGGGAGGACAGGTGAGAGGCTGTAAACAGGCCCATGCTTGGCTCCAGCAGGGCCTCAGTGAGTTGAATCGGAGCAGCGCATCTTTTCCCTTGGCCTGGCCTTCCTCCACTCAGTGCGCTTTTGGCTCCTCAGCCAGTTCTAAACACTAAAAACCGATGCACTAGCATCCAGACAGAACACTTCTGCAGACCTCGGGTCTTCCTCTCTCTTTGCCCTCAGCCCCTTCTGTCCTAGAAGCGTCCTGCTTCTACAGGGTGCGTACGGCCTGCCTTCCTGGGGTGACTCCTGGGCCTCATTCTTATTTGTTTCTGTAGAAATGCAAGATGGACATTAAAGAAGAAAAAACATTCAGTGGAGGTTTTGGTGGTGAAAGATGTTCTTGTTCTGTATTGGCCCAATCCCCTACCTGTGAAAGCTGTGTGATGCAGAACTAAACACAGGTAGGGGTGTGGTGGGTGAGCACCTCACAAGGCTCCAGGGACGTGAAAGTCACTCATCGCAGGCTGGCATCCTGTGGGCCTGTGAGCTTGCTGCCCCTCCCTCACCCCTGCAGCCTTCCCATAGCTGTAGCAGCCGCAGGCCTCAGTGCTTGTGCCAGGAATCTGTGTACCCGCTCCCACCTCCCGTCAGTGGCCTGCATTTGGCTCTGGGCTGTGAAATGTTTACCAGTGCCAGGGAGTACCCTGTGACACCTCAGGGACCTCAAAGGACCATGGAACATGCGTCCTGCTGCCTGAATGTACCTGAGGTACCTGAGACTTTTTGCAACACCTGCAAGTCTCCTGTGAAACTTCTCCCACCCTCCACCTGCGCCGAGCCTCCCCCTGCGGCTGGCACACACCCCTGGTCTCTCTTTAGTCTCAGCAGATGTTAGGGACAGTGGCTGCCTCCCCAGAGGAACAGAGTCCATGGCTCATGCTGGCTCGGGCACTGGGTCTCGAACGCAGGTGCCTCCCCAACCCTCTGCCCCCTGGTGGAAGAGAGGAGGGGACAGAGGGCCAGGTCCCTTGGCCCTGGATTTTCTGGGTCACATTTTTTTATTCCCATCAAGTCTCTGTGTAAAGGCACTGTTTCTCAAATTTCACATCTTTGCACCTGGCCTTCATGGTCTTGCCATACTTATGTATCATTCAAGTTATTGTTAAATTAACACTTTTATTTATATAAATTCACACAATAAGTGAGTCATATAAGTACTTATAAAATTCACTTATGTGAGTTTATATAAGTAAATTTAAAAGGGAGCTTGGTGTGGTGATGCACGCCTATAATCCCAGCACTCAGGG
Source organism: Capromys pilorides (assembly GCA_004027915.1). Classification (NCBI taxonomy): domain Eukaryota; kingdom Metazoa; phylum Chordata; class Mammalia; order Rodentia; family Capromyidae; genus Capromys; species Capromys pilorides. The sequence continues at coordinate 90,683 of PVKN010000152.1, read as the reverse complement.
AAGCTGAGGCAGGGGTATCGCAGTGAGTCCAAGGCCAGCCTGCACTACAAAATGAGACCCTGTTTCCAAAAAAAAAGAAAAAAGTAAATTTAAAAGGGAACATAACCCTTAAAAGGGAACATATCACTACTGTAAGTTGAAAGCCAGCATCATGTTCCATAAATAGACTTTATGAGTAAATACAGATCCAGTAATAAGAATGCACTCGGCACCCTGAAACCTGTCCCTGTGCTTGCAAGGGCATCAAGAGGTGAGAGAGGCTTCTCAGGGTCTCTGGGCCCTGTCCCAAGCCTCCTCCTCCTCCTCCTTGACTGGGCTGGACTGAAGGAGGAGCCGCTTGCTGGAATTGACCACCCCCCGAATCCCACACCCAGGGACAGCGTAGGATACTGTGTCTTCCAGTCCTAGCTGGTGTCGTCCTAGAGGTCCTCCACAAGGTCCTCAGCCTGTGTCCTCCTTTAGCTGGGAACTCTGGGTCCTGCAGAAATGTCAGTGCTGGACTGTTTTTCCCAGGGGTGGGTTTTCTCAGTGACTGCTGCCTTTAGGGTTGACTTGGGCTCTCCAGGAGGGACTCCAAATAGTTTGTCACAAGTCTAGCAAGGGAAGTCTTCTGCACACTGAAGTCCACGAAGCCCTCACCCCACCCTCTCCCTTTCCCATGGGACAGTCTTTTAGATAGAAAGGCATGCTTCTGCCACCCCTCAGCCCCTGACACCCCCCACAGACCTAGAAAGTCTCTTTGCTGGTTGCTCCTTCAGTGATCCCATAGCCCGGCCTAAGTGCCGGCCCCGAGGCTCTCACCCAAAGGAAAGCTATCCTCTCACCAGTCAGAGCTCAAACTTCATCTGTTGGTTCATCTTTTCTTCCATTCAACTCAGGGCCTCACACATGCTAAGCAAGCGCTCCATCCCCTAGCTACATCCCCTGCCTTTAAAAAATTTTATTTTGGGACAGGGTCCCACTGAGTTTCTCAGGCTGGGCTAGGACTTCCGACCCTCCCTCCGGCCTCTGGCCCGCAGCTCGCTGGGGCTGCAGGCACGCGCTGTTTCCCCAGTGTGGTTCTATTACTCTAAGGCTGTCTTTTACATAACAAGGTTCCTAGGTGCCACGAACTGCTCATAGGGGTGGGGTGTTCTGCTTCTGCCACTGGCTTATTCTGGCCCCCTTTTCCTGCTGAGGACAATGAGAAAGTCTGGGGAGGAAACAAAGTAAAGAGGCTCCATTGAAAGGCTTTGCAAGGCTGCGGAAGCCGTCGGAATTTGGGGTGGAGACCTCAGGAAGAGGAGAGGTGCTCGTGCCTGCTGGGCCTGGGACTTCCAGCTGCCGGCCTCTTCGACCATTTGCGGATTTGAGAGCAGAGGCCAGGGCAGTATTTCCGGCAGATCTGTAGTGTGAGGGCAGCAGCCACTGCCATTCAGGACCTGCGAGAGGGGAGCACCGGTCCTCAGGATCTGCACTGGGACCCTGGGAGCTGCTCCCGAGAAGGGCAGAGAGCAGGAGCGGAGCGAGGCTCTGAGATCCGGCGGCTCAGGCAGCTCGGTTTCTGGATTTGGCTCGTTTGACTTTCCTGACCTAGCTGTCTGCCAGAAAAAGGGGACTCTGGAGAGGAGACTGGCAGGGTCAAATCCACCTCATGTCCTGCTGCTCTGCCTTTTACCCAACAGTGTCACTGCCCCTGTGACTGACAGTGTTGGGAGAGGGGGGTCACCGGCCATGGCCTGCTTGCTGCTGTCTGCCCAGGCCAGGGCTTCTCTGATCTGAGGCCCCGAGCCCAGCCTTTTCATCACGGATATGCATATGCGTTGTGGAGGCAGGAGTGAGTTGACTAACCTGCTGCCTTTGATCTATTCTTTGGCAGAAACTGTAGAGCTACAGCTGCTGGGTTCCTTCCCCCCCACCCCCCATTTACTTTTTAAGATCTTGGCTGAATCAGTTCTCAGTTTCCCATTATAATGGCCAGGTGAACCACTTGTGAACAGGCTTTCCCTCTTTCTCTGTTATCTTCAGCTCGGAACCCCAGTCTTACAGGCAGACAGGGCAAAACAAAGCTGGTAGCTTTGGCTAAATCAAAGAACATTTTTGGATAAAAATATCACTAGAGATAATGAGGGACACTCCATAATGGTAAGAAAGTGTAATTCATAAGGAAGATACAGCAATATGAAGCTCACATTCTAAAAGGCCACATAAAAGTCTCCTTGAAGCCTGTATCTAATAACATAACCTCAAGGTCAACAAAACCAGAAGGGAAACAGGCAAATCCACAATCACATTATGGAACGTTTAATACATTTACATCAAACAAACAAATAAGCGTCTAAAATATTTGATCAACGTAATTAATAAAGTGACCTAAATTAGGTCACTGTATCCAGCAGCCGAAGAACTCACATTACTCTGAAGAACTCATGGAATACTGAACAAAACGGGCTCTATGCTGGGCCATAGGACATGTTTCAACAAATTCGAGAGAGCAGAAATCACACAGGTTATATTCTCAGACTACAGTAGATTTAAGCTTGACATCAAGTCAAAGATATGTAGAAAATGACGGTATGTGTAGGTAACAAGGAACACCCTTTTAAGTAACTGATATGGCAAAGAAGAAATTGCGACAAGTATTAGAAAATGTCCTTGAGCAGTAAGGACAGGTGAAGAGAATAGAAGGGAAAATAATGTAAATAGCACGCACACAGACTTTTGGAAAGTCTTTGCTCGGTCATAACAATAAATTTAGATAAAATGGACAGATTCCTAAACATCCATCGGTCAAATACACAAAAATCAAATCTGAAACAAGAAAAAGGTAAAAATATGAAGTCTTACCTGTTAAGGAAATTGAATTGAATTGAAAACTATTTCCCAAAGAAATCTTCAAATGGGTCTAGATGGCTTTCCTGGAAACATTTCCAAATGTGTATGGAAGAAGTAAGAGAAATATCATGCATATTCTTTCAGAGAATATATGCAAACATAAATATTTCCTAACTCGTTTTAGAAAGCTATTATGGCTTTAATAACAAAACCTGATAAGCATATCACAAGAAAAGAAAATCATGGACCAATCTCCCTTTTGAGAATAGATGCAAACAGTCCAAATATATTTGCATGCCAGATCTGGTGGTGTAGTCAAACCGTAATATGTCATGATCGGGTTGTTTGTCAAGAAATGCAAAGTTGGCTTCATATGGTACCGTTTCCTGTGTTAAGAGAATAAAGACCTATGGGTGTGCAGTTATGTCAGTGTGAGCAGAAAAAGCTTTTGATGAACTTTAACGTCTACTCTTTTCAAAATCTCTACCAGAGCTGGAGCAGAGGGAAATATCCTTAGAGAAGGAGCGTCTACAAACCCTTGATGAGGTGTTGGAGGGGTGCTTGCTGTTGTGACTGGTGTGCAACACTGTCCACCAGGACACACACGTGTCCTGGCCACATCCTAGACACACGCTTAGCAGAGTTAACACATACGTATCCTAGCCCATGCAATGAAGCAACATCAAGAATAAGATGCATAAGAGTTAGAAAGGTTAAGCACCTGCTTTTGCATCATGTGGTGCTGGACCTGCCCCTGAGCCGGGGAACAAGTCTGAGCTTGGCGGTGAGTGCCTGTAATCCCAGCACTGGGGAGGCTGAAGGCTGGAGGAGTACTACAAATCCGAGCTGTGGAGTGAGACCTTTACCAAATGCATAAATGAAAAGTAAAAAAAGAATTGAAAAGGAAGAAATGAAACCATCAACAAATGATACATTTCATGAATTAGAATATGCATAAAAATCTGCAGATAAGTTGTTATGACAAATGAATTTTATCAATGTCCCTGGGTATAAGATCAATATAAACAAATCAGTCGCATCTCTGTGGAACACTGTGGAACAATCATAGCATGAAAATGTTTAAGCAGTATTATTTACAACAGCGTGGAAAATCAAGCACCTAGGAAATAATTTGATGATATGCAAGAGTCTACGCAGAGAACTATAGTATAGTATTAGTAATACAGTATTAGAGGGGGATAAATGAGATAGACTGCATTTACAAGTTGGAAGGTTCTGTGCTGTGAAGTCAATTCTTCCTAGGTTAATCTATAGGCATGACATGAGCCTCACAATCTTAATAGGTTTCTTTTGTGAATATGGAAGTTAATAAGCTCATTTTTTTTTTTTTTTTGTATTTTAGGGAAGGGTCTACAGCATGTTCAGGGTCTCACTACTAGATTGGATTCGTAGTGGTCCACCTGTTTATTTTTTATTTTTTTATTTTTATTTTTCCCTGGTACCGGGGATAGAACTCAGGACCTTGCACTTGCCAGGCAGGCACTTGGGCCCCTGAGCTATCTCTCCGGCCCCCTGGTCCACCTGTTTGCAGCCTCCCAAGAGCTGGAATTATAGATGCACCACCACACCCAGTATCAATTGCCATCTCAGCACATCCCGGGGACAGGATCGGTGGCAGGCCTGGGGATTGAACCCCTGGCCCCTGCGCCTGCTTGCAGGAGCTTTAATCCACTGAGTTATTTGACTGGCCCTCTGATTCCTAAATTTATATTAAAATATAAAGGCACAGAAATAACCAAGATAATCTTAAATAAGAACAAAGTTACAGAGCTTTTTGGTACCAGGTTTTGAGTTTTATTTACAAGTAACAATAATGAACAGAGTAGTAATAAACAGAAATAATCAGTTTCAAGTAGATTTTAAAATCTAAATATGAAAGACAAACCAGTAAGGATTCTAGAAGATGACACAGGAAAATATCTTCATGACTTTGGAGTAAGAAAGGTTTTCTTGAGTATAGCTCAAATAGTATCAATCATAAATGAAGGACCTGAAAATTGGAATATATATATCTCCACAAAAAAGAACATCAGTGGCTCAGGGAAATGCAAATTAAGTTTGTAACAAGACCCTACTATAAATCTACTAGAATGGCTAAAATGAAAAGGTAACAATACTAAGTGTTAAAAAATGACTTTTACTTAAAGTTAACACACATATATCCCCTGCCTAATATTTTCCTTTCCCAGTACATAAAATTATGTAGATCTGCACAAGAATCCTTTATTTTCTTTTGTTGTCGGCTTACGGTTCAACACAGTGTGGTAACTTGATAGTTCAGTAAGGTGGCGATGATTCAGTGTGTTAGCTTGTTGATAATTCTCACCTGGGACTTGTATACTTTTCTATACACGGGCTATGCCTGCATTCAACATTTAAGTACCAATCAGAAATAATAAATATTTGGAAAAGGAATTTCATTTAGCAAATGCTTATGTGCCAAGCACTGTGCTGAAGAAAGAGGGAACGGATCAAGGTCCCTTCCTGTAGGTGCCCGCTGTGTGTGTGTGTGTGTGTGTGTGTGTGTGTGTGTGTATGTGTGTGTGTGTGCGTGTGCATGATCGCAAACAGAGAGTTACAGTTTTGCTCCTGATTGGCCATGAACAAGGTGCTGTGGGAGTTGTGAGGAGGGCCTCTGGGATTGTGCAGGAGATGGTTTCTCTGATGAGCATCAAATGATGCTCAGGAGATAAGCAGGGGGAGAGAGAGAGGGCCCCACAGGGGCTGAGGAACCAAAGTTCACTGCGGGAGAGTAAGAGGAAGGGGGAAAGGCTGTGGCTAAATCCTGTAGATTCCTAAGCCAGGCTAAGGAGCGGGCGAGGGAGCTATGGGAAGGTGTGCATGGATGAGGAGAATGGGCCAGATATGATTATCAGACTCATAGTGATCCTCCTGTTTTCCGCCTCCCAAGAGCTGGGATTATAGGCAGGTGCTTCCTCTGTGTCACTGTGTCAGCGCACCCTGGGGGCACGGCAGCCAGCACGCCAGGGATCAAACCCCAGCACTGAGCTCTGCCTACGCGGGCGCTTTAGTCGACTGAGCTATCTGGCCGGCCCCAGATTTTATTCTTGAAGACACGATGATGGCCGCTGGATGGCCAAGGGTCCAACATCAAGGGAGTAGTTATCCCTGTCAGAGGAGGCACAGGAGTGGGGCGGGCGGGTAGGGGGGAGTCTAAGGAAGATTTAGGAGCAGGACCAGGGACCGCGCTGCTTGAGAGGGGCGGGGCTAACAGACAGGGCTGGCAGTAACAAGTCGTTACCTCGGGCAGGGGATGGAGGTGCCCAGCCCCACGCTGCACACACTGCCCCACTGCAGCCCTGTGGCATCCATGCCCGCTTTACAAGCAGGCCCCAGAGAGGCTTCTGGGCAGAGCAAAGCCTGGAGCTGCAAAAGCATCCTGAGAAAATCCTCACGATGTTGGCCAGAGAGCTGGGAGCTGCGGACGAAATTTAATTTGAGTCCTGAACATTCCAACTGGAGAGCGAGTTCAGATTCCAAGACTCCTGTGGAGCCCATGAAATTGCTTTTAGACCTGGATCAACGCTTCCAGAAGCTAGGAGCCACATTATGTGGACTGCGTAATGTGGGACCACCATCAGCCCTGTTTTAGAACCTCCCTAGGCAATGTCTGGGACGACCATCTGCTGTCTCGACGAGCCTAGTCCACATGGCCTCTTGTGAAAACAGCATGTCTGTATCCTTCTGGGGAACCCTCCCTCCTCACAGCCCATTTGGCTCTGACTGACCCGTACCCACCCAGCTGCCGGTGGCAGAGGGTGACCTGGTAGACCAGGTAGACACAAGGTCTCACCACGAATTTCTGGGCAGATCGGATTGGTCCTCTTAGGGTCACGTGCCCACTCATGTCCAATCACTACAGCTGGTCAGGCAGAGCACTCTGATTGGATGGGCTTGGGTCACATGACAGCTCTGTCCGAGCGGGCTGTGAGGGCTCTCGCACAGATTGGGGAGGAGCGACCTCCACCCCTGCTCAGCTCCCAGCTCCCGCGTTGCTTCCTCCTCACCTCTATTTGTGTCTTCCCAGCTGCTGCCTCCCTCTGTCAGCATCTCTCCTTGCTGTGCAAGGAGAGGCCAGCACTCAGGCTTCTTGGTCTCTTCTCGCCGAGGCCAGACGGAGAGCTGAGGCCAGATGGGGCTTTGATTCCAGGGCTCAAAGTGCCTGAGGTTCCCCCAGGGTTGGATGAAGCTCGTGGAGAGAGCCCGGTTCAGCACTCCGGCCCCCAGCTTTCCCCACATTGCCCCTCGGCCTACCTGTCATCTTTTTATTTTTTGGCTGACTCAGTCTGCCCTGGGGACAGGACCAGCGTCCCCTGTGCCTTCCTAAGCGTGCCTAAGGAGGCGTTTTAGGCCACTGAGCTATCTCACAGGCCCATACCTGTTATCCTTGGGGCCAACACAGAGCCCTTTAAAAAATTCTTAGCAGTTCACTCTTTTTATTTAACAAACACATCGGAGGTAAAATTGATATAACACTAGTCGTTTTATAATGTGCCAGTTCATAGTGCCCCTACTGTCACTTCTCTTTAGCTCTAAACTGCGGTCATCCCTAGAGGAAGCCCCTGCCCCGGCCTTGCCCTCCCCAACCCCTCAACTGCAAACGCTCTCGGTCTGTATGGACGGGCCTGCTCTGCACATTTCATGTCACGCAAGTACTCAGTGTGGGACCTGGGACGGGAAGTGTGTCCCTTCACATGCTGCCGTCAGGGCCCTGTTCCCCTGCAGCCTGTGTGGCTGTCTCATTCCTTTTTGAAGGGCAAGCACGGGGGCTCCTCTGCAGGAATAGTACATTTTGTTTAAATGGGCGGAAGGACCATGGGGTTTGCACCAGTCTCTCCATGCATTTGTTTTATGTTATTTTTTTTTTAACTTTATTTATATTATGGCCGGCTCAGCCTGCCCTGGGGCTGGGACTGGCACAGTGTGGTGCTGGGGATCGAACCATAGTCTCTCCAGTTGCCTAAGCTTGCCTAAGACCACTGAGCCATCTTGCTGGCCTCCTCTCCAGGCACTTATTTTTTCACTTAGGTTTGCCAGAATTGGCTTCTGGTGGTGGCTGCTGAGGTAAAGATGCTTTACTTTCAGGGCTCCAGAACACACCGTGCAGGCAAGGAAGTAAACAGCATCTTCTCTGTTGGACCAGGATCATCAGCGAGGCCCTGAGCCAGGAGGACTTCTGTGAACAAGCGCTGCAAGCCATGACTGGGGCCACCACTTGGGGCCCCCTGAGCGCGGCTATTTGGTGACTCCATGGTGGAGAAGGTGATCCCTGGGTGGCACCTGGGTCTTACATTTTCACCAATCCTGTCTGGTGTGGGGAGGAGCTATACAAGTGTCCCCACCAGGAGGCAGGGCCGCTGCAGCTCTCCCTGGCGGTTCCTACAGCAAAGACAGGGACAAATATTGGGAGAACAGAAGCTCTTAGGTACTGGCTATAACTCAGGTGACAATGACAAGATGCAGGTGGGCTTGGGCAACATAAAGGACCCCGGAAGCTGTCACCCATCAGGACACCCCACACCCAGCTCGAGATGTGCCGAGATGGTTACCTGTGCAAATTGGGCAAATGATCTAGACTGTCTGAGCCTCAGTTTTCCTCATCTGTGCATAGGGAACAATAGTAGATTCTGCCTACAGGATTACTGTGATGGTTGAGCTCATTTTTATAGAAGGGTGTTTTAAACTGTGGTATCCCTGTGGATCATCTTATACCCATAGGCATATGGCACCAGTGGTGATGTCCAGCAATTTGATGTTTGTTAAACACTGTTCATTCATTCAGCCACTCATCCATTCATAAATAGGAGTTATTTTGCTTAGGGTCTATGGGGAAAACCTGTCCATCAGGGGCTGGCAGCTTGAGAAGCCCAAGCACCCCAGGATTCCTGACCCCATGGGACCCAGGAGAACAGAGCCAACAGCCCCTTTGCATAAACACACCAGTTCCAACAGGGGTCCTACCTATGCGCCCTCACCAAGTGGTGAGTGGGCAGTTCACGCTTTTGCTGCACAGGTAAGAAGGGCCAGGTGTCTACCCGGCTGCAACCATCCTGTGGGTTCACGCAGGTCAGTGTGGCCGGCCTGTGCTGAGGACCCTGTCTGTACCCGTGGAGACCTGCATTTAGCTCTGCCTGCCAGGTCATAGCGTGAGCATGGGGCCAATCTCCTCTCCTCTCCAGATCTCAGTCTTCCCATCTGTAAAGTGAATGCCCCAGCCCACTGCCCCTTCAAGCCTGTCTACCCTTGCATTCTGGGGGTTTCAAATTAGTGTCTCTGCTATGACAATGACGAGGAACGAAGAACACACTGCTGCATCCTCTGCTAGTCTCAGCCTTCTGCTTGTGATGCAGAGAGGAGGGGGACCAGTGCCTGTAGGATGGGATGGGATGGGATGGGATGGGATGGGCAGGAGGGTTCTTTGTGGAGGCCACAGCAGCCCGGGGGTGTGTCCAGCTGCCCCTGCAGATGTGGAAACTGACTCAGCTGGCTCCCTTCTCTTCACAGGTGGCCACAGGGCTGCCCACTGAATGCTGGGAGGGAGACGTACAAAGCACAAGATGGCCTGGTGAGCTGAGGTTGGCTTTGGGTCAGCTGCAGATGCAGAACCAGGGTTTGCAGCTTTTATTTGGACCTTGGGTACCTGTAGGCTGCTGGGGAAGTGGCCAGGGCATTCACTTCACAGACTAAATAGATGCAGAAAGCCAGCTTGGGCTCTTCTGACTTTCAGGTGCAGAAGCTCCCAAGGGGATGACACAAAGCTCACACAGCCAGCTGAGGTTTTACATCACCGCTTGGACCCATCTTCCTGGAATCTATTATACTACTGATCGGTTGACTTCATGTTTAATGGAGAAAGGCCTATTTATTGGGATGTGTTTGCCAACCAAAGGGCTAAGGGTAGAATGTTTGCTTTTATCTAGAAAGAACTCTGGGAGCTGGAGATTTGAGAAGACATCATATAATGACTTCATCAGGGGGGTCTTTTCCTCATTTCTGGGTTGAACTTCTATCCTTTGGTTAGTCATCTCACAGCCATAAGAAGGCTGCTAGGGTTCCAGGCATTGTGTCCCTTCTCCCCCATCACTCAAAGGAGGGGGCCCAGCACAGGCCAGAGGTTCTTGCTTTAGAAGCCTGTGCCTTTTGATCTGAGAGGATTTAGTGTCTCACAGCCTTTGAAGAGAACTGCTGATATGGCTTCCAGTCCAGAATTGGGTCATCTCTCACCCCAAGCTGTTTAGGAGCCTGGGAAACAGTGCTAGCATAAGGAGGCAGAGGAGCAAGGGGCTAGCAGGGCGCTGATGGACACCAGGGACAGGACAGTATTGGTATTGGGTCCCTGGATGTTCCTTATGTTCCTCCCGCGGGAGCTGAGTCAAGGCTGCCTTGGACAGCACTCAGCCCCGGTTCTTCTTTCACAGTTACACTTATTCACCATCTTCCCACATGCACAAGACAGGGGCTAAAGTCTGGAGCTGAGACCAGTATGCAGTACATGGAGGGAAGCTGCCTTCCTCTTCCAGACCCAAACGTTTCTGAGCTTCTCCTTCCAGGTCTGATGAATCCCACACACCAAAGCTTCTCACTGAGTGTGGTTGGGTTACATGATCACATGACCACACCTAATACCTGTGCAGGACCACCTGAGTGACTCTCCTGGAAAGCAGAGCCACTGTCTCCATTTGGGCTGAGGCAGACCCTATGTCCATGTACTGGTATGGGCAGAGCTGGCCAAGGCCTTACCTTATCCCTTCAGTTGGCTTTCAGCAATGCCTCTGGTCCAGCTGAGGTGATAGTGGTTGCCTTTGAAGATAGCAGGTGTGTTTCTCCCCAGATCCCCCCACCTGCTGCTCTCTAGCATGAGCCAGGTTGAGATGGGATGAAGAGCCCGTGCTCCACACTGTCGACTGGGGCCAAGCCACCAAGGCTATGACTTCTTGGGGCTTGAAAGATGACACATCAGAGGTGAAGCACTGACCCCAAGACATTAGGTACTATCTCAATAGGATAATGCAAATGACTCTTTTGGCGTGTCCTTCTCTGCATGTGGCAGAGGCGAATACAGGCCTCCTCCCTAGCCAAGCTCGTGGTACTCGCCTACCTCCCGCCACTCTGTCACTCATCCTCAAGCTGCTCCCCTCTTCACAAAGGAATAACAGATGGGTTTGATCCTAAGTAAAGGCTCTTGTTCCAGACAGCCATCGCCATGGCTGAACTTTCAACCCCTTGGCTCCTTCAAACTGCACATATGCATTAGTCTTTGTTCTTGCCATGGGTTGCACTGGGCATGGTAGATTGGGATTAACTTGAGGAGATTTCAATAACTTATCCAAGAGATTACAAATATAAACTTCCCAGACTGGAAGAAGACCAGGAAGGGCTCACGATAATACCAAGTGTCCAGAAAAGCAGGGAACACAAGGGAGGGGGGAGCTACCTGTCTCCACCCCTGCCCTTAGGGTCAAATCCTTACCAATCTGTCTGCTCCCCCACCCAGCCCAGTCTCCAGGGATATCACAGTACTTCCGGTCCTTGTAGGGGGCTTTCTAGAAGCTTATTTTTTCTTTTTAATTTTTTTAAAAAATGTGTTTGGAACAGAATCTCACTACACAGCTCAGACTCTTAGTGATCCTCCTGTTTCAGCCTCCCCAGTGCTGGGATTACAGAAGCCAAGAAGTCCCATACTCAACCATCTGCCAGTCCCCAGGGGTGAGACCAGCGCAGCATGTAGTGCTGGGGATTGAACTCTGGTCCCTGTACTTGCCTGAGTAGGTGCTTAGTCTGCAGAGCTATCTTGCCAGCCCCGGAAGCTTATTTCTCCGTGTTTGCAGGTGCTGGTCCAGTGTCCCTTCCCCGGGGCCCTCTTGGCCAACTCCTACACACCTTTTGTGTGGTGGTAGTTCTGGGTACTGTTTTATTAGCTAGCTAGTAAAATGTGACCTCGGGTTGTCTTGAAGGTGCTTCAGGAAGACACTGTCATTTGGCTTGAGTGAAGCAGACGAGTCTGCCAGGAGTGGGTTGTGTCATTCACTCTGAGTAGAACAAACAGGAATGGGAAGAAGGGCTGACTGTCTCTGTTTGGGAGGTGACATCTATCTCCTGCGCCCAAACACCAGTACTCTGGGCTCTTGGCCCTTTTCCTGGGACCCACACTGTACCCCACCTCTCCCATCTCGTGTCTTCAGCATCAGTGTGGGACTCAGGCCTGGGATTTCGCATCACAGGGCTTTCCTGGCTCTTCAGCTGGCAGGTGGTCGGGCACGGGACTTTTCCGCCTCTATAATCAATAGGTCAATTCCTGTGATCAACCCCTGTCACCCTCAGTTGTATTTTCTGTCCAGGGCTTGGTGCTTTCCATGGCCTGCCCCAGAACCTGCATGTCCTGGTTTCCGGGCTCCAGCTACACTGGTTGGGTTAGTGCCTTGGTCCTGAAGACCAGCACAAGGCCAGCTTCCCATGGGGTGTTCACACACTGCATGTACGCGACAGCCAGCAGCCTGGGAAAACAGCAGTGGGCAGATTCTTATTTCACTGGACTCAAGTCCTTATCTTGGCAAACGTGGACTGCGTAAGATAAATTAGCTGCATATGGGGCCTTTCTAGTGAAACACTGCTGCTTCCCACGTCTCTTGGGATCACAGACAACAGTGGGGTCCTTGCCGCTCCTTTGGAGTGGACAGGAAGTGGTTCCCACTTCAGCTCTGCCACCAAAGAGCCGCCAGAGGATGTGTCACGTCGCTTTTTTGAATCTGATAAAGTGGAACTGTCCCACATGCTCGGAAGTTTTCTAACACAGGACGTGTGGTGCCACCAGAGCCCTGTGAGCAGATGTGCCCTGGGCCAGAGGTAGTCATTGTTATGAAGGTTTGTAAATATTGCTGTTTTTTAACCAACGATAATACTAGTGCTTAAAGAGTACGTAAGGTGGGAATACCTACAGTTAAGAATGCACCTGGCCCGGGAGGCCTCACCCCGAGGACAGCGTGTGTGTGTGACGGGTACACCACGAGACCTCACCTTTCCGATGACACCCTGACCTGCATTGATGGGAGCCTTGGTGCAGAGGCTGTGCGGGTTTTTCTGAGCCTGGGCTACTCACATAAGACCTCCGACTCTGCCATTGGCTGTGCCTAAGCCCACCACTGCCTGCAGGTCAGACACTGAAGGGAGCAGAACATACCCTCAAAGTCCCCTCCCTACCCTGTAGTGCACCCCTCTGCCCTCACCCGAAGATTCCAGGTGGGAAAATCTCTGAGGGAAACGATGTCACACAGGAGCCTCTGGCTTCTCTGTCACCTATTTCATAATTGCCTCAGCAGAGCAGTTTGGGAGACAAATGCCAACTTGGGCACCCGCACAGCTTTCTCTGTGTTGGAGCTCTCGCCACTTGTCACTTCTCTTCAGCATAAAAAGAAATTTTTCTGGCTATTCTCATGTGCCAGTGTTTTTGTGTTGAAAGACTCAGTCTTTGTTGACTTGAAATGTATTTACTTTTATGTTTGAAAGATCATTTCTTGTGACAAAGGATTAGGAGTTGAGTTTCACTTGATATTTGGATTTCAAGAATTTGATTGCATTGTATCTGTGTGTATATCCTTTTCATTGTATTTCTCTTACTGGTGTTTGCTGAGTTTAGAATTACATGTTCATGTGTGCCACTACATTTATCAAGTTTTTATTCATTCTTTAAAACTTGTTTTTCTCTGTAATGTTGGTCCTCTTTTAGGATTCAAAATACTGTAAAGCGTGTCCTGTAATATTGGTGCACAAGGTCTCTGAGAAAGTCTTTTGTCCGCATAAGCTCTGAATTGAGTATTTTTCTATTTGCTCTTAGGATTCCGTAACTGTTCTGCCTCTGATCTGATGTTACATCCATTTAGTGAACTTTTTGGTTATTATATTTTCCAGCTCTAGAATACCCTCCCATATCCCTTATTTTCTTTCTTTAAAAAATCATTCATTCATTCATTCATTCATTCATTCATTCATTCATTCAGTGCAGGGTCTCGCTATGCTGCGGGTACTCAGTGATCCTCCTGTTTCAGCCGCACTAGTGCTGGGATCACAGGCATGTGCCACCATGCCTGGACTCAGTGGCCAGCTCCATGTGGGGCTGGCACGGCATGCAAGGGATTGAACTCAGGTTCTTGTGCTTGCCAGGCAGGTGCTTAGACTGCAGAGCTATTTCCCCAGCCCTGCTTCTTTTCTTTCTTTTTTCTTTTTAAATGCATTTTAGTACAGGGGATACAAAGTGTATCTACTATGTAGACTGGACTGGTAGTGATCCTCCTGTTTTCAGCCATCCAAAGCACTGAGATGACAGGCGCATACCACCATGCCCAGTCTCAATCGTCATCTCAGCCTGTCCCAGGGGTGGGGCCAGCATGGCAGGCTGGGGATCAAACCCCAGCCACTGGGCTCTGCTCAAGCAGGCGCTTTAGTCCCCTGAGCTATGAGGCCAGCCCTCCTTATTTTCTTTAGAAAACATTTTCTATATTTTTACTGAAATTCCCCACTTTTTGTTCATTATATATGTATTGTCTTGAAGTCCTTAGACATGCTAACAACTGCCTGAAATTTCTGGCTCCCAATCTCAATACCAGAGATTATTTTCTGTTAATCGGGTTTATTCTTGATGACAGAGCACACGTCCCTGATTCTTTGTCCAGTGTGATTTACCACTGGATGCCATCAGTGATGCGCTGCAGAGATTCCAGGTTCTAGAATGTTTCTCTGAAGAGTGATTCCTTTTTCCTATCAGCCAGTTAATTGGGATAGGCGCAGACCCTGAACCTGGCCCCCCTTACAGTCAGATGGGCCAGAACTGAGAACTATGCTCAGTTCTTTCAGTTCTTAGCCACCACCTCGTCACCGCGTTCTCTGGGTTCCCCCAGTCCATGTGTGTGTTTGTGGTCAGCTGAGAATTTTACTGCCCTTAGGGCTCACCCTCATTGTGGGTTCCTCTCTGCTAGGATTTGCCCCCTAACTTTCTAACTGCTTTTCCAGCCCCCAACTCTGTCCTTTGATACTTCAAGCCAGGAAGCCTGCATCTTTTTGTGGATGGGTGAATGCCCACAGACAGGGAGCCCCAAATATGTCAGCCTTACCCATTAGAATTCTGTCTTATAAGGTACAGTCTCCTACAGTTTCTGCCTCTTTCTGGTTGCTCCCAGAACCTTTAAGTATTTTTTTAAAATATATTGTCTAGGCCAAATATGGTGAGCCATCTCTGTAATCCCAGGACTCGGGAGGCTGAGACAGGAAGATTATCACAAGTTTGAGGCCAGCCTAGGTTACACAGTGAGTTCAGCCTAGCCTGAGCTACACAGCGAGACTTTGTTCAAGAAAACAATATTGTGTAGGTTTTATGATTATGTGTGGGAGGATTAATCCAGCTAGGCTACTTCCCCATTTTTTATGGCATTTAACACAATAACAACTTAGAATTTGGTGCCTACCTCAGTTACTTTTCTCTCAGTGCTGAGACAAAATCCCTGGCACCCAAAATTAAAGGAATGGTTTATGCAGCTCAGTTAGTGGAGGAGTCAGTCCGTACGCCACTGGCTCCAAGGCAGAGTGACACAGGCCGAGGGCAGCAGCTCATGGCGGTGGAACACAGCAGAGAGCAAAGGGAGAGCAGCTCGAAGTGTTCCGTACTGGGGCCGCCCTGGCTCTAACCACCTCTTAGCAATGTGACTTTGCCATGCCTCAGTTTCCCTATCAGTGATGCGGACATAAGAATAACACCTCTGTCTTAGTCACTCTTCTCTCGTTGCTGGGACAAACACCCGACACCCAAAATGAAGGAAGGAAAGGTTTATTCAGCTCACAGTTACTGGAGGTTTCAGTTCATATTCAGCTGGCCCAAGGCTGAGTGAAACAGGGCAGAGAGCATCCAGTTCATGGCAGCGGAACAGCACCAAATTGGTAACAGAGGCAACTGACCAACCAGGGCAACAGAGAGCAACAGAGAGAGTCTGTCTCTCTTTACATTACGTTCAGGCTGTCTGCCTCAGGCCACACCCATAGTGGTCCCATCAGTACTAAAACTCATAATCCAGTGGATCATGAGTCAAGTCTCAAACTCTACAAGTTCCCGCCCCATGATTGCGTGAGGCTTTGGGGGGACAACTAGACACAAACCATAACAACCTCCCTTTCAGAGTTTTTTGAAAGAATGAGATGAGTCGTGCCACGAAACAGCACCCACCCTGTGTCTGGCAGGTAGCAAATATTCCACAAATACCAGCTATGAGGCCACAGATAGAAATGGCCCGGCACAATACCTGACACTTGGTGAGCAACAAATAATTTACTGGATACTGCCATCCCATTGATTGCCTTTCCCTTCTACCAGGCTAACAGTGTCTTGTCTCCCTTGTTGGTGCTAATGGAGGAGAGAGAAGCAGTGGAAATCAATATCACAGAAGTGGCTCCTTGGTGGCACCGCAGGAAGCTCTCTGGAAGGGGTCCAGAGGGGAGCAGGGTGGGAGGCGCCACTCTTGGACAGCTTTCCAGCCCCAATCGTCGCTGTAGGACAGCGATGCCCCCATGCGGAAGAGCGCTGGCAGAACCCCAGGTCTGGAAAAGCGCCACAGGCTCAGCGGAATTGGGTCAACGCTGGCCACACCGCAGCTAGAGATGTCAGCTCTGCACCTGGGCCAGCGCCACCTCCCAGGCTTGTCCACACGCTGCCCCTTCCTCCTGCCCACACTAGGGCAGACCTGTTTGCCTTGGCTCCCTCTCCCTCCACCCCCTGCTAAGGTTCCGACTCCCTTCTATTACTGTCACCTGCTCCGCCCCAGTTCTCAGCCACGCCCAGGGACGCAGGCGGCAGAGCTTTGCCAGCCTGGTTGCTGCTCGGTCAGATCCACCAGAGCCTGGCACGCTTGCTTGGTCGGCTCTGATTTTGCTTTCAGTTCCCAGTGTGGCGCTGGCTCACGGGAACCACGTTGTTAAGAGACACTGGTGGCAGAGTGGCTACGCATGCCAGTTGGCTCATGGGTGGCAGACACTGCAGGTGTGGCCCGGGCCCCACCGGAGAGGATGAGTGTGTGCGGAGTGCCACCTGTGGGCCCGACCGGGCTGCCTGTCAGCTCCCACAGCGCCCTTGTGAGCTGGGGGGACTCAGTTTCCAAGAAAACAAGGGGCTTGTTCTGTAAAGTGGAACAGTAAAGCCTTGGCATTCCCCTTCTCTTTGTGACATTTTTTTTTTTTAAATCAGTGATGCAAATGTTGGGCTGTGAATAACAAAGACTCAAATAAGGCTTAAACAAAGCTTGTGTGTGTGTGTGTGTGTGTGTGTGTGTGTGTGTGTGTGTAATAGTCCAGAGGGATGTAGATTAGGGTTGGTAGCGTGGTTCTGTTCCATAATGTTCCCAGAGACTTAGAATCTATCACTTCCCTGTGAATGACTTCCATTTTTCAAGGTCTCATTGTCTCAGATGGCTGCTGCAGCTCCTGCTATCAGGATTGAGTTCTAGCCAACAGGAAGGACAGATTTATCCATTCTCCTCATGGGGAAGGACTCTTTCCCAAAGCTGTTCATCTGACTCATGTCCCATTTGGTCACATGACCTCTCCTAGCTGCAAGGGAAGCTGAGCTATGCAGTCTTTACTCCTAACTGCCAGGTGCTTGGCTGGCTGCCAAATCTGGGTCCCCGATTACTAAGAAAGGAAAAGGTCCTTAAGGAGAATCAGTCGGTGGTTGTTTAGAAAACAGAGATAGTGCTATGGAAAACAGCTGAATGGACTCTGAGGACATCGCTGGTCCCCGCTCCCCACAACTTCCTAGGCTGTAGTTCCCCACCTATGAAGTTGGGTGATGGCAAGCGCAGCACAGCTGCACAGAGCGAGGGCCGGGGCCCGCTGGGGTGCACTTTCTGCAGTGCCATGAGCATGGCCCACGCAGGAGCCAAGTCGCATGCACCTGCCCTGCCCCCATCCAGCAGCCTGGGCTGCCTGCCTCTGTGGGGCAGTGGGTGGCAGAACCTCGGGGTGGCCTGAGGCGGAGTCCAGGGCAGCACAGGAAGCAGCCCTGCAGTGCGGCCTGGGAGCAAGCTACACACAGGATGACCTTATTTATTTTTTATTTTTGTCTTGTTTTTTGAGACACGGTCTCACTAGGCAGTTCAGGCAGACCTTGAGCTCACTGTGTAGCCCTGGCTGGTCTCAAACTCCTAACGACCCTCCTATCTCAGCCTCCCAAGTGCTGGGAATTTTTTTGTTTTGTTTTGTTTCGATCTATTTAATGTAGTATTAAGAAAAAACTGGAAAAATCTGGCTAAGAAACCTAAGATGTTTGTGGATATTATTGCTTAGGGCAAGACTGAGTTTAAAAATTAAGTAAAATAATAGTCCAAGCAGTGTGTGGCTCTGCCAGAAACTCAGGTGAGGGTGCGGCTTCTGCTGCCCCTGACTCCAGCCTGGCGGGGCCCTGAGCACAGCCTCTGCCGGCTCTGCTGGCTCCCAACCCACGGAGGCCCGGGTACCTCCTGCGGCTGCGTGCATTTGTACACAGCAAAATCAAATCCACGTCCTGGTTAGAGACCGAGCTCTGAGAGCTCTCTCCCTTCGGGCAGGTTTTCCATGCCACGACAAATCCTCCTCGGTGACACAGCGACAGTCACACCCACTCACTAGATCTATCCCTCTGAACACCAAGAAGACCCCTGCTGCCCAGTTCCAAGATTCTGGGGAGAGGAAGCAGAGGCAAGCGCCCAGGCAGACACAGAGCCAGAGCTCGGCGGGACCTCTGTGGGGAGCTCACCACGTCGTTTCTGGACTCTTGCTTCTTTCCCATCAGCTCAAAAGGGCCTGTGCTGGGACCCGACCCAGTGAGCCTCATGAAGAGGGAAAGTTCTGGTAAACAGCACCTTTTATAGGAAAAAAAAACAGAATCTGGGACCATCGGGCGCAAGACCTCAGTCGTGATTCCTGCTGCGATTTTGCTGTTGGCATCAAGAGATGAGAACTGCTCTTCCCAGAATCAGCATAGGGTGGGGACTCGAGGGATCTCCAGCTCTTAGAAGGCTTTTCAAAACACAATGGAAATGATTTCTTAAAGCAAAAGGAAAAGGTACCCAGGGATCGCACCGTCTTGATCCACTTTGGGCTTTGCTGCTCAGGGAGAGGTAATCAGCATCCTATAGCAGCTTCACGTAGACAAGAGATCACCTCAGTCACTTAGGCTAAGACATCCCCGGTCCGTAGCCCCAGAGGGCTGACTCCAGTCACCTCCACCTCACTGAGCTCCCCAGGTCAGCCGGGCAGGGTGCAGGGGAAGGCAGTCGCTCCAGGACAGGGTTATCGCCAGCTTTCTGGGAAGGTGAACCCTAAGCCACAAATCCCACAGGGTGAGGTGCTCTTGCCGTGGTCGATGTCACTGGACACCGAGGAGGAAGAGATTCGCAGTAGCACTCAGATTCGCAGTAGGCCTGGTTCCCACCACACGGGTGGACATAGAAACACAGCGGGGAGCCTCAGGAGCAGAGGCGAGTGTGGTCAGCTCCAGCGTGCCGCCATTCTGCTGATTTGATTTTAATACGGTTGTATGGTGTCTGGGATGGAGCCCCCCCCAGTCAGTGCTGAGGCTTCCCAGGGGAGGGTAAGGTTTAGCCTGGGCTGAGGGTCCCCACCCCAACCCCTAGACCTGGCCTATCAGCGACTCCAGGGAGAATGTAGCTGCCATCTGGTTTAGCCAGAGGACTTAGTGATGCCTAAGTGCCAGGATGTGGGCCCCTGGGACCCACATAAATGTACTTTAAAGTACGGCCTCTGGGGCTCACCTCCACCTCCTCTCCAAGTCTGGGGCTCTAGGAATCCTGCTTGGGACAGAAGAACCTCCCTAGGGAACCTTGAGAGTACCTCCTGCTCTGGGAACTGGACAGCGTTGATTCGGTTCAGATCTACTCCTCTAGGCTAGAAGGGACCCTAGCAAGAGGAAGGGGAGCTCATAAACCTGTACCTAGCGATGCCCCTAGGTCAAAAATGAGAACGAAAGACAAAGTTGAGTGTGTGGAGTGGTTGAGGGACTGAAGGGAAATGTCACCAGAGGGGATCGGGTCCCAGCCCACAGAGCAGTGTGGTCCCCCTCTGAGCCTTAATTTCCTTTGTTCTGCAATGGGGCTGATACCCCCCACCCCAGGACCGATCTTTGTGGTGACAGGGCATGATTGGTGGGCCCGTCCCCACATTTCTTTGTGTCTGGGCACACATGCGTGGTCAGGGTGATAGCTGGGGGTGCAAGGAGACAGTAGGGGGGCAGCTGCCTGCCTGCAGGGCTTGCGGTGGTGCTCAGGGGCAAGCAGGAAGAGCAGCTAGAGAGGTGGCCCAGGATGCAGCTGGCACAGGAAGGAGACGACAGGAGAGGCTGGAGGGAGCGCAGCTTGCAGAGGACCAGAGGAGTGCAGAAGCCATTGCCCCTCAGCACCTGTGTGAGTGAAAGAATGGGGTGGGGGGAATGCTGCTCCTCTGGGAAGGAGAGAAAAAATGGAGGCTGGATGTGGATCGGCTTTCGTGCTGCCTGCCAGACAAGCCACAAGCAGCTGGCTGACTTCCTCCCCAGCTACACAGAGTCTGGGCACAGGCAAGGTCAGGAGAGATGTATCAGGGCTGAACGCGTGCGATCTGCAGGGTCCTGGGGCACCCCCCCGGGGGAGCTTGGGGGCTTGTGGAGCCTCCTGAAGGAAGTCTCCCCTCCCCTGAGCTGAGCTGTTGAGCTGTGGGTGGTCTGCAAGAGGCAGGGCCACCGGGAGAGGGTCTTGATGGAGAAGGTCCTGCCCACTGGGCCGGGCCTGTGTCGCCTTCGCCTGCTCTCTAGCTGAGCACTGTCAGACTTGCACTGGGGGTGCAGGCGCTGACTCATTCACTCAGCACAACCCGATCTGAGCTGAGCAAGTCGGACAAAACGAAAATGTGAGGGGGCCTTGTCGAAAACCCAAAGAAAGCCAGGCATAGTGAGGCACACCGGCCTGCAGCCCCAGCACTGGGGAGGCTGAGGCAGGGCAACCACTGTGAGTTGAGGAGCAGCCTAGTGAGACCCCTGCCTCCAAAAGGCCCCTAAAATAACAACAACAAAAATATTCAAAATCCCAGAGAAAAAATGTCATTAAAAGTACTGTTTCTTCCTTTTTCTTTTTTCTCCCATTTTCTTTCGCTCTCCACTTGTCGTGCTTTAGACTTGCCATTTAATGCATTCTAAGTACAGAAAAGTTAAATTTAAAAATTTTAAGTTAGCATGCATTTTCTTGTTCACATTCTATTTCTTGTGCAGTGCCCATTTAGAATGCAAATATGAGTATTTAACTTGTGTGCGGAGTCACTGAAATGACACAATTTGTATTTTTTTAGGCTGTGTATGGAGATGTACTTTGTTCTTAGCGCGAGAGAAAACCCGCACGAAACCGAGGCAGCTGCTCCTGCCTCCCTTCCTGCCGCGCGTGTTCCGTCCCCTGCCTTGGGTCGGCAGAGAGTGAGGCTGCATTTGGAAGAGGCTGGCGCTGCCTCCAGCCCCTAGGGCATGGCTTTGCCGGCTGGTGCAGGAGCTCGTGCCTGTGACTATGGCAGGCGCTGATTCGGACAGGAAGTGCGGCCCGCTAGGGCTTAGACGTGACATTTATCTCGTCCGCACTCACAGCCTAGCTGAGCTCTCAGTTGTACTGGAGATTGAACCTAGGGCCTCAGCAATGAGCTACATCCCCAGCCTTTTTTTAAAAAAAAATTTTATGTTGAGACAAGGGTTTGTTAAGTTGCCCAGCTGGGCCCAGATTTGGGATCCTCCTGTCCTGGTCTTCCAGAGTGATGGGATTATAGACATGCACCGCTAGGCCTGGCTCCATGGCTCTTAGAAGTCTCTCATAGGTCTGCTGTAGGCTGGTACAACCCTCAAAAGGAGACAGTAGCATTATCCTCATTTTGCATATAAGAATTCTGGGACAAGAGAGGAAGTGATGTCAGTGAGGGGGTGGAGCTATTTTCCCCTTCAGGACAGTCCAGCACGAGAACTCACCTTTTTTTTTTTTTTTTTATGAATTTAGGACAGGGTCTGCAGAGTCTCACTACGTAGATCAGACTCGTAGTGATCCTCCTGTTTTCAGCCTCCCAACTGCTGGGATTACAGACATGCGGCACCATGCCCAGTCTAGAACTCACCTTTATTTGATTTTTGTTTTTGTTTTTTTGGGACGGGGTATCACTACACAGTTCAGGCTGGTCCTAAGCTCGCTTTGTAGCCCCAGCTGGTCTCGAACTCACAATGATCCTCCTGCCTCAGCCTCCCAAATGCCTGGATGGGAGACTTTACACGTGGATGCTATGTGTAAGTGTGCACTATTACACATGGGCCGGAACTCACTCTTTCAACCTGGAAGTTACTACTTAAGCCAAAGGGCTGGAGTTCTTGAGACTACAAGTAGCCTTGGACCTTGGAAAAGTGAGGTTTTCCACCTCACACTGTACAACTCCCAAGAAAACAAAATCCCAGCTTAACATATTAAAATTCAAAAGTACTAAATTTTTGGAGAGCATTCTTCTAATCCTGGCTTAGGAAAGACAATTTAAAAAAACCATGGAATCCAAAACAACAAAGGATCAATAAAATTGTCTACATAAGGCTTTTTAAACTTCTCTATAGAAGACTCCAGGAGAATCAAGCCATTAGAATAACTGCAAATCTGGAAAATATTTGCATCTTAATTGATAAAGATGGTGTGCTTAAAAGAAGATACCTGACCAATCTTACACATTTGCAAGGAAAAGTGAAACACTGCTTGAGAAAAATTGGGCAAGGTCGTACAACTGGCAATTCACAGATAGAATTATAAGTGACACCACACATAGGAAAAGATGATATACCACAAATGATAGTATTTTATCACAGACTTCTGGACACACACACACACACACACACGAGCATACTGTATGGATGAGTTTGGGTGTTTAGTGCACCTCATTCATTCATTCGTTTGTGTCTTGGTGGGAGCCTTCCCCTGTCTTTCTGGCATCTTTGTCCCCAGGTGTCTGTGTGGGTCCCTTGTCCCTAGGGTGGCACAGGCGAGCACCCACAAGGTGCTCCGTGAATGTCTGACTGCATGTGAACGACTGGAGCCCCCAAGAGGACACTTTATGAGTGTCGCAGAGTGGAACATACAGGCCATTTTATCCAGAAATTCTACCTCAAGAAAATTATCTTACAGATATACACCAGGCAACACTTATATGGGCGTATGTGGTTATTGTCTCATGTAGAAAGCACCTGTGGGAAAGATTTGCCTGAGTAAATCTGGGGTACACTGATGTAGTAGAACATGATGCACATTTCAAAAGGAATAAGCTGCTTAGTAGGGACAGGTATGACAGAGACACTGATATGGATACAGATGTGGACGGGACGCCTTCGCAGATGGAAGCTTACTCCAAATTAGAGAGCACATGGGATGGCTCCATTTTTACAAAAAGGAACAGTATCCGAGCGCCCTCTGGATATGCATAGAAGGGGCCCTGTGTGTGCATCTAACAACTAGCCAGGGTTTGCTTCTCAGAGAAGGGTGGGAAACTTTCGCTCCAACTCTGTCTACTTGTTTAATGTTAGAGTTTTTCCTGTATCATTTTCTAGCTTTAATGGAGGATTAATTTTAAATGCTCCCAAATGCTTGTATTTATAATTATAAAGTACAAGTTGAGGGAAATCTAGGGAATGGATGGGTCACGAGCCTATTTCGGCAGAGG
This sequence comes from Capromys pilorides, assembly GCA_004027915.1. Lineage (NCBI taxonomy): Eukaryota > Metazoa > Chordata > Mammalia > Rodentia > Capromyidae > Capromys > Capromys pilorides. Next base: position 67,103 of record PVKN010000152.1, on the reverse strand, counting down.
AGACCTGACAATCCTGAGCACGGAGGATGCTTCTAGAAATTCCAGCTGGGTCTGCCCTTCATAACCGATGTACCCACCAGAGCTGCCTCAGGCAGCCACTGTCTGGAGAGAGCCTTCTCTTGGGCGTGTGAGGCTGGGACAACAGCGAGACACCAGTGCAGGCAGCCCAATGCAGGCCATGCTGACCTCACAGGAGCATAGCTCTTTTGGTAGTACCAGGAATCAAACTCAGGACCTTGTGCTTGCCAGGCCAGCACTTATACCACTGAGCTATCTCCCCAGCCCCCAAACACAGCTCTTTTCACAAACACAGTTGGTCGTTCTCACCCCGTTGCAGTTTTTGCATGCTGAGAATCCAGTATTGTGTCCTGAATGAGCAGCCTCCGACACAACAAGCTTGGTCATGACTGTGTTCGAGGTCCAAGAACAATCCTTTAAAAAGCCCTCAAGGGGTCAGGGAGATAGCTCCATGGCACAAGTGCCTGCCTGGCAAGTGCAAGGTCATGAGTTTGAACCCCGGTCCCACCAAAAAATAAAATAAAAAGCCCTTAAGCTTCACGCGGAGGTACACACTTTTATACTGTCGGAGTTTTCCATGGAACTTCTGATTTGTAGAGTATCTATGCGCCAGGTTACACAAAAGAGCAGCAAAATTTGCATTTAGGACCATGCAGAATATACTGGGTGGACACACTTCTGGATTCAACCAGCTCCAGAGTAGAACGGTCGCTCAGCAAATACCGATGACCTATGTGTCCCTGGCCTGCTCTGGACTTGTGAATAGAACAGAGAACAGGAGAGGGTAACACCCCCCCCCCCCCGACCTCTAGGAGTTCACTTCTGAGGACACAAACAAGACTACAGAGTCCTCATCAGAGACTTGGAAACACGGGTGCACTCACCCGCTTCACATTGTTGACGCTGAGAGACATTTAGCAGTCGGTAGAAATAGTTCTGCTTGCTTCTGGAAGAGGAAAAAATAGATCACGCTTGTCCTTGTATGTTGTTGTGGCTGTTCTGTGGCTGTCACTTTTGTGGAGTTTTAGGCACCATGGGACATGTGTTGAGGCTGGTTTTCATTTAAAATGTTGGACACAGGCTGAGATCCGATGAGGCTGGTATTTGTCACTGGAGTGACGGTCACCTTCTACCTAGCAGCACCTATAGGAGCACAAGCTGTGAGTGTGGCACCCCAGGTAGCTGGTGAGTGCTGGCGTGGCTGAAGCCAGGAGCCACAGACAAACTCCCTTGGAAAGATGAAGAAAACTTTCGAAACACCGAGAGTGGGTATAAGAGCTCCCTGTGAGGGCTCAGGCTTGCTGCGAAGATATCCTGTCATCTCATTGCAGCATTTTTTTTTTTTTCCCCTTTTCCTGGCACATAAAATAATGATGTGTCTCACAGAAAATGTGATAAAAATGGCGGTGTGACAGATGGCAATTAGTGTTTTGGGGAAGCACAACAGAAGAATGAGGGGCTTTGCAGTTTTGAAAATGCCATCAGAGAAGTCTGTGTTATCACTCCGATCGATGATATCATTATTGCAGTATTGAGCCAAGGACAGTTGCTTACCAAGAGCCTCCTGGCTCCTCAAAGTGGGGGTCCCCCAGGCACAGCGACCGAGGAACCATCTAATGCCAACTTTGAACACAGTTGGAAGGTCTTTAGAATTCCGAAGACTCTGGCTTGCTTTGGGGAAAGGGGCCAGAAAACAGTGTCTTGGTCCACGTTCTATTAAATCAATGTACAAAGTCTCACCTAGTTCACCTCAACACAAAACACCCTATCAAAGTCTCATCTACTCCACAACTTTCAAACTACATTGAGTTTTTAGATATTTAGTATTTGCAAAAGTATTTATTTTATGTATTTTATGTTCACGGTCCCCTCTACAATTTCCACCATGTTGACCCTTAGTCAATACTATAGGGACTTTCCATTGAGCACACCATGTAGTCTTAGCATTATTTGGTCGCTTTTTTCCATGTCTGAAATGCTTTTAAAAATCTGTCGTCATGCCTGTCGGCTCCACCACCGCTAGGCATAGAGAAACTCAGTGATTGGGTAGCACAAGGTGTACAGTGATTAATCACGCTGAACCATGCAGATTGGCCATTTTTATTGCCACTGTGAACAAATGGGGTCCTAACTGGGCCACACTGCTCAATGAGATGGCAAGGTTCCGGTAGCCTTGACTGTTCTTGGCGTCTCCCAGCACAGATGCACTAAGCAGTCCATAAAGTGGTAGCTGAGTTGGGAAATCTCAGCCACAGAGAAGCCGACGCCTCGCAGTCCCCCGGGAACTCGGCCTCTTCGTATCCTTGTTGTCGCCCTCAGTGGAACATTCGGAAATCTGTTGATTCAACAGGGAGAGGATGTGTAGAAGAGGCACAGTGAACATCCTGGAGGCCAAGAATGGAATTCAAAGAGCTTGGAACAACCAGATGAGGTGGCCTTCGATGAACAGTGGAACAAGTGTGTGCTGTTACACAAACAGAAACAAGTGTTTGCACAAGGAGGGGGAAAGGTGTGTGTGTGGGTCTAGGCTGCTCCTGGGCTGTGTGAGCATAGATGTTCGTGGCCTGCTGAGTTTCATCTCATGGAAGAAAGATGGCATCGCCGCCTCCTGCAGCATGCTGCTGTGAGGGGGAGAGCACCAACAAAGGCACGGGATCTGGCCCCGCCCTCGCCATGCCATGTCGTAGGTACATAATGAATGTTGCTCTGACTAAAGGACAGTCCCCAGAGAAGAGCACTGTAGGACTCTGGCAAAAGCAATTGGAAGACAGAATAAAAAGCGTAGGTCAGACAACATCCCAGCTGTAAGGAAGACCTGGCCAGGGGTGATGTCCCTAAGTGGGTTGGCCCTGCTCTGGGAGTATGTCACATAGCCTCATGTGACGTGGACTCAGCTGGGCTGTCCTCCTGAATTCTGCAGGTGAAGGCCGTGAGTGAGTTCTCAGCCCAACTTTGGTCCCAAAGAACCCCAGAGGCATCGGAAGCGGCCCAGGAGGCACAGCCCAGACAACTGAGGTGATGGACAGTAGCTCCTGTGGAGGACAAAGGCCTTCGCAGAAGCTGGGGAAACTTCATCACCACAGCCGGTTTTAGAAACGTTTCCAAGGTGTACACTACCATAGGTATCTATTTCATTTTATCTTTTAAGTCAGGGGCAAACAACTGGGGCAGCCACGTTCCCTACCTCACAGCCTTAGTGCCATGTCACTGTGTCGCAAATCACTGCTTACATAATGGTTTCGATCCACGTGAAGTTCTTACCTCACTGTTTTGACAGGGGCAGGAGACTGACCGTGGCAGGGGACTGATGGGGCAAGAGATTGGCAGGGGCAAGAGATTGACAGGGGGAGGTGACTGACAGCAGCAGGAGTGGGTCCCCAGCTCAGCACCTCAGAGAGCTGTCTGTCCCTCTGAGGGAGAGGGCAAGCACCCATGGTTGCTGGCAGAATTTAGCTCTTTGTGGGACGGACGCACTCATTCTCTGGTGGCTGCCACTCTGCTGTTCTCTGCCTTGGGGTCCTTTTGTGGTGTGGGACAGGACTGTCACAACACAGCAGTTGACATCTTCAAAGCCAGTAGAGGATCTCTTACTCCAGTGCTGCTCAGACCGAGTCGTGTGTGACAGATGGCAGTTGGGGTTTGGCTTCCCGTCACTGTGGCCGTACCTCCCATGTAACCCAATGCAGGGACAGTGTCCGTCGTCTGTGGGCTAGACGCAAGGGGCAGGCCCACCCTGCCCTCGGGAGGAGACTGTGGGAAGATGTGGCTTATCAGGGTCACCTTCCCATGCAGCTGACAGGGCAAGCTGTTGTCATTCATCATGCCTGGGCCCCTTGATTTTTAATTTTGAAACTTGGCTTCTCCACGCCACTCTGAATCCCTTTCACTCACTGCCGCCTCCATCCACAACGTGGGTGTCGCGGGTGTGATTGATGCGCTTAGAGATGTGTGAGCGATTCCCAGTGGGAATGTGCTTTTAAGTCACAGGAATGACTCGGCTATAAATCTCCTTCTCTTTCATTCTTTTTTCACTCAACATTAGGCTTGAAGATTTATTCACGTTGTCATGGGTAGTTCTTGCTTTATGTTCTCAAAGATGGAGGTGGGCTGACACCCTGCAGAGGATTAGGAGCTAGCTTTTTTTTGCTTTCCAATAGGCCTTTGGCATCTTTCTGTGTCAGTGCACATTTGTTTCCCTTATCTCTTCTAACCGTAGCATAATTTTCTGCTTAAGGGATTTAATTTTTGTCTTTTCATACCTGGAAAGTGAAGGACTTGGAGGGATTATTTGGTTGACTTGAGCAGGAGTCGATCCTGGGGATCACATGCCACCACCCCAGAGCTTGTGATCTCCCTCTCTGTCTGTGGGGCTATGTGGCCACCACCTCTCCTGTCCTACATCTCTCTCTGGCTCAGCTCCCTGGCCTTGGAGATGCCCATAGCAAGTCTACCCATTTGAAACCCAAGGCCCTTCTGGCTCCACCAACAGCAATCTATCTCTTCTTCTCCCAGATTTAAACAGCGGGTCTCGTCTGATTGGCTCCTGGCCAGCCAATGGATTTTCTGGCTCTAAGTCACATGGCTAATTGTAGTCCAATCAGAAGAAGCTTTGAATGGTCATGGTTCTCCTATGCTCAAAGCCTTTGGCTATCAGTTTATTACTTCACTGTGTCCTTCTATGACTGCTGCAGAGTTTGCAACCCTGACCATGTCAGCAGGGCTTAAGCTACAACGTGCATGGCCTAAAGACCTTGTCAGCATGCAGACCCAGGTGTCTACACGCCATGGTCCATGTCTGGGTCCTGTAATCTTGTTGACATCCACCACTGTGTCAGTGACCATGATGGTAACGGTCAGCATTCACTGTACTTCAGCATAACAGGCTTCCCAGTGTGTGAAGTTACACGGCCTTCGCTATCTTTAAGAGAAGGCATTCCGGTAGTTCCTTTGCAAAGGTGCTTGGACCTACCCCCGGGGGGTTCCTGGGGTGAATTCCAGCACATCTGCCTGACCCTAGAGCCTGTGAGTAGGGAAGGAAGATGCAAAACTTCAGGTGGGCAAGGGGCCCAGCTGGTAAAGACCCATGGCAGGGGAATGGAGGAAGTGTCCTGTGGCCTGGGACTTGGGCCAGGAATGATCTTCCGGTGCCACTTGGAAGGGCCCGTGGCATGCGTCCACAAATTATGTGCACCCAAATGAGCCGGCTCACATCAACAAAGGCTGGCCGCTGCTCCTCGGGGAAACGCTTGCAGCTAGGAGTCTGGAAACCGGAGCAAGCCCGTCTGCCACTGCCAAACATTGAGTTCTTAACAGCTCTGTTTGCTGTTGGCAGGCGTGGTGGGCCCAGAGAAGCGGCACTGCTGATGAGCTGACAGGATAGTTGATGAGACTCATTCAATAGGAAGTTGAAATATAATAAAAATACAAATAAGTCCTGACATGTGGCACATGCCTGCAATTCTAGTCACTTGAGGGGCTGGGGCAGGAGGATTTCAAGTTCAAGACCAGCTGGGCAACTGAGCAAGATCCTGTCTCAAAAAACACGTAATTTTCCAAGTGCCCATTATAACAACAGCACTGGCCACATGCCGGGCAGTGTTTAAGCACCGGATCTGTAAGCCCCCGTGGGTTCCCTCGCTACCCTCAGAGCTAGGTGCTCATCCCCATTTCTCAGGGGAACAGGAGAGGGTCAGAGAGGCTCAGGGTTGCCGGAAGCCACACAGGTAGGGCCAGCCATGCAGGTGCTTTCGGACTCCTGCTCACCCTCACAGCCCTTGCCAGGTGGGACACCGAGAGGACACCCAGGGGTGATGTGATGCACTCGGGCTGCACGTAGAGTGCTAGGCACTATAAAACAGTCTTCTAAATTTCTTACATTGTTTCTTATGATGCTTTTCAAAGGTGAGATAAGGTTAGGAGTGAAAGAGTCAAAGACTTCTGGGAGGGGGATGGGGAGATAGCTCAGCGGTCTAAGCACCTACCTGACAAGTGCAGGGACCCAAGTTTGATCCCCAGTACCACATGCTGTGCCAACCCTGGAATGCTGGATGTGGTGGTGCACCCCTGTAATCCCAGTGCTGGGGAGCAGGAGGCAGGAGGATCACTTCAAGTCTGAGCTGTGTAGTGAGACCCTGTATCCAATAACTAAAAACAACAACAACAAAGTCTTCTGGGAGGAGGAAGATGAATATGGGGCCAAGCTGAAAGGACAGAGGTGGATGTGGAGGAGTTTGGCTGCTCCCAGGGTGGCCAGAAGTATTTCTCCATGGTCAGAGAGGACAAGGAAGCTGAAGGACCCACTGAGCAGAGGCTGGGCAAAGCAGCCATCCCTACCCAAGTGTCCCCAAGTGTTAGAAAAGAGGTCATTGTGCAGTGGTTCTGCTGCCCTGAGCTCCTCCAGGTTGCCCAGTCAGTTGCATAAAACGCACAGCCAGCCGACGGCCAAGTGGCAGAGGAAGCCGTCCTTGCGGCAGGCCAGGGTGGCTGGAGCCTGATCCTTCCCTTCAAACTTCCTTTCTGCTACTGCTCCTTCTCCTGTCTACTCTGATTATAGGTTCCCTTCTGAAGGGAGAGTGGCCTGCTTGTGACAATCTAGGAGAAGCAGGGGGACAGAATCAATGACCTCCTCGAGGGACCCAGTCTGTTTTGCAAGTTTATTCTGTTGTTTAATGTATTTAGTACAGGGTCTCACTACACAGATTAGACTCTTAGTGATCCTCCTGTTTGCAGCCTCCCATGCACTGGGATTACAGGCACGTGCCACCATGCCCAGTCTTTATCGAAGTCTCAGTGCGCCCCGGGGATGGGGCCGGTATGGCAAGTTTGTTCTTTCACTCTTGGGTGGTGCCATGTTCTCCATACACAAGGTTCTCAGGCCTCTTTGGGTTGCCAGCCAGGACAGTAGGACCCCAGGTGCTTTTTGTTTCGGGGGTAGCTGAGTGCCTGGAGAGCTGGGTCCCAGAACCTGGCTGCACCACATGGGTATGCTCTGTGCCTGCCTCTGGCTGTGTTGTTTTAACACCAGCAACCACTATGACCTTAAATTGTAACTGAGCAGGCATCTCAGCACTGGGTCCCTTGTTCCCTGTCACATTCAATCCATGTGAACCCTCACTGAGGGGGTCGGCATGAGCCTCCCCCAGCAGGCTGGACTGGAGAAGAGCTGGGAGTGTACGGAGCCCCAAGTGCCCAATGCAGCAGCCTCCCCAGGGAACCCCTCAGCCGGTGGGGTGATATTGCTCGGTGTCTTCTAGTTGTACAACTCAGAGTCTAAACTGGAGCCCACACAAGCTGCCGTCAGAGCCTCTGCTTTAGCAACGGCTGCTCTACACCTAAGCACCGAGCCAGTGCCGGGCAGCTGGCAGGAAGAGGAAGCGACAGGGGACTTTTACCCAACTTGGCCGTTGGGCCTCATATGACCTAGGAGATGCCCTTGGAAATCTGGCCACAGAAGGGGACAATTTCTGGGTCCCCATGACTTTTAAGGAACCAGGGAAATCACAAAAGACAGAGGCATTTATTGGGCATCACCTCTAGAATGTCGTTTAATTTTTTTCCTGTCCTCAGGATTGAACCCAGGGCCTCCTGCATGTTGGGCAACTGCTCTACCACTGAGCTGTACCACCACTCTCATTTAATTTTGGCATCAGCAGTGTAAAGAGTGGTATTTGAAAGAGAGGCTACCGAGGCTCCAAGAGCTAAAGCCATTTGCTCAAGGTCACTGAGCAGCAGGTTATAGCGATGGAGGGTTCAGCCGCACTACGATCACCTCGAAGAACGCTCCTACCCTCCCCCGCGGCCTCTTTGTGGCTGCCTGCGTCCTTCTGGATGGCCATATGAGACAGCTCAGCCTGGATAATTTGGAAGGAGGAGGACATCACTGCTGCCCGCCCTGGAGGCTGTGTAGTCCAGGGTCATGGCACCCACCGACCCTGCACCTGGAGGGCTCTCTCCCATAGACACCGTCACCTCATCGTGTCCTCAGGAGGCAGAAGAAGCCAACAAGCCGCCCCCCCCCCACCCTGCTGCAGCCCTCTCTCATAAGGCAGAGTCCTAAGGTCCTATGCACCTCCATAAGGCCTGCTTCTTCATTCTGTGGTAGCGGAATTAGATTTTGACACAAGGGCACTGGGGGGAGGGCACATATTCAGGTCATAGCGGTGGTTAGACCCTCCCTGCCCTTATCTCCTAGCCTGAGCCTGTGTCTCTGTTGTTTCCGTCTGAAACACGCCACCTGTCCGTCTGTCCATTCATCTGTCTGTCTGTCTCTCAGCAGACTGGGAGACTCCATCCATGTCCCTGCAGAGATCCTCTGAGTAAGCAGCCCCTGGCTAAAGGTGACTGCGGGGCCCTCATCCTGTCTGTCTGTCTGTCTGTATCATTCCAAGCTTCCAGTTCTCCACGCATAAGATAAGAAACATAACCTGACCTGAGAGGGAAATAACTGAGGATTCAAGAAATGCGTGCGCAACCAGCCGTGCAGGGAGCATGGCTCCGGGCAGGTGCCTGCTAGCATGAGCTCCTGCCCTGTCCGCTGTCAGGGTGGCTGAGGCCTGTGTGCAGCCTGGCAGCACACCCGAAGCAGAGGGGACCAGCATGACAGGAGGGCGCTGGTCACCATCCAGAGACAGCGCTCGGCAGTCCCCGCCTCCACCTGCTCCGAGGGCGCAGGTGCGCGGTCAGCAGCTGTCGGAAGTCTGCACAGTGCGTGGGGCCCTCATCCTGGCCTTTTCTCTCGCCCCCACAGTCACCTTTTATAGTCACCACCCCAAAGGGCTTTGAAAAGGACAGATGCTGCATGGTCCTGCTTTTCCAAACTCTGAGGCCTATTTAGGATTGGGGGTTTCCGTTTGACCGCAGATGGAACTTTCGAGAAGTTTCAAGGTGGGGAGTGCTCAGAGGAAATCTCCAGAGAGCAGCTGAGGTAGGGTGGCCTGTTTGCTCACCTTTGCTGAGATGAGGCTTTCAGAAGGATAGAGTTTGGGTGTGAGGCGCCCTGAGGAGGGCGGGCTTTGTGGGCATGGGGTGGGGAGCACATCTGCTGTCTGGGATCTCCCAGCAGCAGCAGTGGGGCAGGGACCTAAGTGCTCTGCCTGCTCCTCCTCCCTGGCCCTGGGACACAGAGGCTCCCAGGGCCCCCTCTGCTGGATGTCCAGGCCTACCAGCTTCCAGCGCCCCCGAGTCCTCCAAGCACACCCGCACCTTCGCCTTAGCAGTCAGGCCTGCCACCCCTGTTGCAGGTCCCCACCGCTCAGCTGGTCTGATGCAAGCTCCTCCCGCTGCTCTGCTTCTAGCCTCTCCCTGCCCCCTCCCCTGCCCTCAGAACGCCCGCCTGCCTGCTGCAGTCTCCACGCGGTGCTGTCTCGGGGTCTCCAAGCATAAAATATAAATGGCCTAAGTGCACCTCATTCTCCACCTCATTTCCCCAGGACACTGGTGACATTTGTAGAAGACAGATCTTTTCAGCATTTTTTTGCCTTGAGTGTCTCTCCACTGCTCTTAGGACAAAAATCCTAGTTTCTTGGGGCACCCTTCAAGATGGCATAGTCTCTGTCACCTCAATAATAGCCCCTGCTCCCATCGAAGTTAATAGCTTCCTGCCGTGGGAGCTTTGTACCTGCTGTTTCTTTTCTTTTCCATTTTACTTATTGGGTACAGGGTCTCATTATGCAGATTGGACTCATAGTGATCCTCTTGTTTCAGCCTTCCCAGCGCTGGGATTACAGGCATGCGCCCCACCATGCCTGGACTCCATCACCGGTTCAGAGCACCCTGGGGGCAGGGTCAGTGCGGCATGTGTGACCGGGGAATCCAACCCTGGCCCCTGAGCTTGGCAGAGCAGGTGCTTAGTCCACCGAGCTATCTCACTAATGCCCTACCTGCCATTTCTTTTCCTGGGATTTCTTGTCTCATTTCTTCACATCGGTAGGTCCTATGTGCTTTGCAGGCAATGCCGCTCCTCAGAAAGGCCTTCTCTTGATGTTTCTATCCAACATATTCCACCCTTCTAGTTTATTTCCTGTCCTGTCCCTGGATTACTTGCTTGGTAAAATTCGCCACAATTTGAATCACCTCTCTTACCACATGACCCCTGCTGTAGTGCCAGCTCTCCAGCTTGTCCCTGTTGTCCACTGATGTCTGCCCTGGGCGTAGAGCTGGCCTGGGACCCAGTGGGGGCTCCATCACTATTTTCCCCCTCTGTCACTGCACCCTATGCAATCTACCACTGACCCTAGGGCCTCGGACTTCATCCAGCACAATAGTTGCTCAACAAATGTTTCTTGCCATGTTATGGCTGCTGGATTCCTTTATGGAACTGGGAGCACATTGCTAGTTCTTAGCCTGAGCTCAGGGACCCTCACGGTGCAGGGATTGAGGGCCTCAGTCATCTAAATAGGTCCAGAGTGAGCGGCTCGGGCCATACAGGCGCTGTGCTCAGGTACTGTGTCCTTAGAAGGTTCCAGACCCTGCACTCAGCCCTCTATGTAGCTTATTCAGGCATCCCAGTCCATGCACCAGGTATGTACAGCAATTCCCACTGTGCAGATGAGGTCTCTGGGGTGCAGAGGAGGTGAGGAGCCACTCAGGGTCATGACTAACACAAGCAAACCCCCAGCTGGAGCCCAAGCCATTGGCTTCAGGCTCATGCTCCTGTCCACTAAAATAAGTCAGCCATAGGGCGGGCGGGCTGCGGGCCTGGGTTGGGCTCCATGAGAGCCCTGTGGTCCCAGGAGTGTCCCTGAACCTGGCAGAGCCTCACTGAGCCCATCTACAGATGGAGCAGTGGCAGCGGCCACCCCAAGGTTGTCCTGAGGGTTACATAAGATGATCTACACAGAGCTGGATACAATCAGGGCTTTGCCAGATGTCACTTTCTGTCCCCAAGAGAAAGTCAGATTGGACCTCAGCTGTCGGCACCCCTGAGGCATGTTCTGCACAGCCAGGGCCAGCTGAGGACGTGGTCAGAGGACTTGCTACCCAGGCACCTGGTGTGAGGGGAGGCAAGACGGTTACAGGGGCTGCAGGCAGAGCTCTGCTTTTCCTCTGGACTGTGAGGGGCCTGGAGAGCCTGTGACAGCAGCACAGGTCCTCGCTATGACCCTAAACAACCACGTCTGTCCCGGGGAGAACTGGCGGGCTCGTGCAGGCTTTCCCCCCTTGTTGTTACCTCCTAGGCATCCAGCTTTACAGCTGCTTACAGAGCATGTATGTTACAAGTGACCTAGGGACAACCTAAAGTACACAGGACCACGTGTTCTCAGAAGCAAATGCCCACTGTTTAGATAAAGCATTTGAGCAGGAGGATTTTGGTATCATGGAGGGCGCTGGAACCACAGGTCCCAAGGGACAACCGAACAGTACCCCTCTATTTACAAGGTAGTTGAATTCTCTGAGGAGTCGGCCTGCATGGAAGCCGTGCCTATAATACTTAGCAGAAATGCTAAGGGGTGAGCAGGACACAACCTGCTCCTACAGGGGGTCCTGCGCACATCAGGGCAGCTGCTGTCTGTGACATTCACCTCTAAATGCCAAGGGTGCCCCTACAATGCCCTCCTGGAGCATTTCTACCTCCACTGAGACCTGCTGGTGTGGGGGGCTGAGCGAGTCCCACACCAGTCCCTGTGGGTCCCCTGAACAAGTCAGCAAGCCTTGCCAAGCCCCATTTGTTCTGTGCGTAAAACACCTTCCCTGTGAACAATTATTTGGAGGTTAAATGGTCTCATGTGCATCCTGCCCCCGACACAGCATGGTCACGCAGTGGCTGTCAACACCTGCTTGTTCTTTGCTCTACCCCAGGGCAAACTTGTTCTATAAAGGGCCAGACTCTCCCCTAGATTTGGTGGACCATGTGCTCTCTCTGCTGTAGCTACACAACTCTATCTCTGTCATGGGGAAGCAGCCAGGGACAACACAGAAACATGGGGTGGCTCTGTTCCAGTAAGACTTTATTGACACAATCAAGTGGTGGGCCAGCGTTGCTCTCTCCCTGATCTACACCCCAGGAATGTCCACCTAACACTTTTTCTGTCCGCTCGGTTCGATCAAAATCTCCCTGGAGCCCCTTGTTTCTGCATTTTATCATAATAAATTGGAAGAAGAGGGTTATTAGACTGTGACTACAGCAGGCAGGTCCCACGGGCAGCTGCCAGAGATTGGGATGCATCTAAAAAGCATAACGACCTCTCGCCTCCGTGAGGGACTTGTGTGGGGAGAGAGCAACGGGGCTGCTAATGACCAGGCTCAGTGCAGATGAGGCCTCAGCGGGAGGGCAGGGGCAGAGGGAGCCAGCACTGCAAAATGGGGTGACCGCGCCACTAGTCTAGCGTTGCGTGTTCCCAAGGCTTCTGAGCGTGCTCAGCATTCCGAGGGGCATCCCCAGTTTCTCTTTGTGTTCATTTTTCCAAATTTTGCTTTTCCTTTCAAGAGAGAGAGAGACAGACAGACAGACAGACAGAGACAGAGAGAGAGAGACAGAGAGAGAGAGACAGAGAGAGATCATCCAGAAAGCTGATTAGAACCTCAGAGTTTCTGGCCTCAAAGAGTTCTCTACACTGAGCCTCTCCTGCATATTTTCCTTTTCATATTTGGTGCTGGGCCCTGGAGGGGAAATAAGAGGAGAGATGGGGCCATTCCAGACTACAGGTAGGAAGCCAGGGACACATTTATTTGGGTACTCACAGCAAAAGTCTGCCTTGGAAGTACTATTTCCATGTATAACTCCATCTTTTCACCTCTCAGGAAGGTGGAAGGCCCAGGGACTAGGGGACCATCTCCCACCTCAGCAACAGTTGACTGATGGGGAAAGAATGGAGGGAGAGGCTGGAGTCAGTCAGGTGGGGGGAGCACTCGCTAGATGCGAACGCTGCTGCTCCCCACCCTGTCCCCATCCTGCCTGCTGCCTTTATCAGGGTCCCTGTGGGCACCTGGATCTGAGATGTCTACATCCCTAGAGATGGGAAACCAGGTCTTCATTGGCTGGGATACAGCACTGATGACCAGAGTGGCCGAGACCCCAGGCGCGGAGCGGGTTTCTGCTGGGCTCTTCTTCCTCCTGCCTGGCTCTCTGCAGCCAGCTGTCCATGCACAGATGCATGAGTCCGCCCCAAAGGCAGCGCTAGCCTAGCACCGCCACTCCCTAGGTCTCCTCACTCACTTCTGCGCAAAGTCTCAGGTCCGCTTCTCTCTGCCCACTTCCCCCATCACCTTTCTCCCCCTGTGCTGTCCAGGATCCTGCTCCAATGTCATATTCCAGGCACACTGAGCTTCCGTGCTTCTTAAAAGCTGAGTAATCCCCTTTGTTTGCCTTTAGAAGCTCATATTTTAAATGCCCAACTGCGGAGATATGGCCATTTCAGCTAGGAGTGGGTTGGTCAGAAGCTGACAAACATTCAACATTGGCAGAGAAGATGTGTTCCTCTTATATAAAAATGCAAGCGTAGGTACCCAGGTCAGGTGGGGCCGCTACATGGGGTTTTAGATTTGGATCTCTCTCTTGGGCTCTGGATCCAAAATACTGGATCCCAGGCAGCAGAGTTAAGAGAACAAGGAACAAGAGACTCGGGCAGTGTGCATACGTCCACACCAGCTCCTAGGAAGGGTTCTTGGACCTGCCTCATGCAATGCCTCTCTCATGCTGGCCAACAGGGTGGTTCAGGACCACAGGCAGCTGCAGGGAGGGCTGGGAAATGTAGTTTTTACTCCAGGAAACTGAAGCCAAAGAAGAGCCCTCTCTGCCTACTCGCAAGGGACTCTGGTAGTTCAGTGTTCTCTGCTCCCCAGTATTGTTATAAGCAGGAGTTGTATTCACAATCATCTCTCACCAAAACCACGCTGTTGACTGGTGCTTCAGTCAAGATGTAGAGTATTTCCATCATTTCCGCCAGCGTCCTGTGTTCCTTTGTGAACTCAACCCCATCCTGCTCAGTTACTGGTCTGTGTGCCTTTTGCCACCATTAAGCTTGATTTGTGCTCAACATTTGCATAAATGGGGTGATTCTTGGGGTGCTGTGTTGTGTATGACATCTTTAGCTCAGCATCGTGTTCTGAAACACAATCCACGCATCTCTCGTAATATCAGTGGTTTGTTCCTCTGCACTGCTGAGGAATGCTCCATCGTGTGCTTGGGCCTCTCTCTGTTCTCGCCTTCACCTGCTGCCATATATCTGGTTTGCTTCCAGTTACTGGCTAGTGTGAGTGAAGCTTCTCTGAACGTCTGTGTTCAACTCTTTTTTGTGAACATTTATTTTTATTCTCATTTAAATACAAGTGGAATCGGTTGGTCATGTGGTGGATACAGATTTGCCTTTACAAGAAGCTGCCAAACCCAGTCTGAAAGCAGATTTACCATTTTGCATTTCCAGGAGCAACCTGGGAGAGCTCTGCTAGCTCCACGTACTCGCCAACATTCGATAGCATAACTGCTTTCTTTAGAATGTTCGTCGTAGTCATGGCTAGGTGTAGCAGTATCTGTTGGTAGCTTTAGTTTGCACCTCCCCAATGGTTAGAGATGCTGAATGTGTTTCCATGTGTTTACTGCCCATCTATCTAGCTTCTTTTTTGAAGTTTCTGTTCAAATCTTCTGTCCATCGTCTGAGTGGGTTTGCTCTTACCAAGTTGGATGAGTTCATTCTACACTCTGAAATCAAGTCCTGCGTCAGGGATGTGTACTGTGCTGTGAATATTTCCTCCTGCTTGGTAGCTGGCCTTTGTTTTTCTTTCCCATAGGGTCTTTTGATGAGCAAAAGGTCTTTGATTAAATGTATCCATTTTCTTCTATGATGGTGGGAATTTGATATCATGTTTTAAAACTTGCTGTCACCTGGTGGACCATCAGGAGCCATTTCAGTGGAACCCTTCTGAGCAGCAGCTGGCCAGATGTGACCTCCCTGGCCTCGCTCTGGTATCTGGGGTGCTAGCTGGGAGGCAGCTCCTCATCTTCATTCTCAAACAAACTAGAAATCTGGCTGAAAAGGAGGCAAAGTGATTGTAGGAGGCAGCGATAGGTTCCTTTCTTTGCAGAAGGAAGAAAACAAGCAAATGGGTTTTGCATTCGCTGGGTGCGGTTTCTCCCATGCTTTCTTGGCCTGATATTCTCGGGAAATGTTGCTTCATAAATATTGAAGCATGTCACTACATTCTGTGCTGGCCGCCGGTGACCGCTTCCTAGAAACGAACTTGGAGTCGTGCAGTAATTACCCTGGAAGTGTTCGTTCATGTCTGAGAGCAGATTAAATAATGAATAGGAACATCATTTATCCATTCCAATTTAGAACCCCTGGTCTCATTATTTTTCTGGATGGAATTAAATGTCAAGAGGGCGTGAAATGAGAGGGAAGGATGAGACTGGGATGGAATGGACGGGATGGGGGGAGGGGGCTGGCCCCGGGAGCTGGAGGGGCTCTGGGGCCCAAGGCCTCCCCGGCTCTCCTGAGCAGGGTGGCGGTCAGGTCTCAGTGCTAGGAACATGCCTGCAGGTTCTGCCATCCTCACTTCTGGGACATCAGCACTTCCCATCTTTTTGACATTTTTTCCTTAATAGAAAAACTATAAAATGCAGAAAAGCACTAATGAGGAAAAAAAAACCCATCCATTGTCCTGCCACCCAGGGGCGATAGTTATTAGCATTATGGAGCATTTCTTCTCCTCACCTGCATTTTTATTTCTGCTGGCTGTTTTAAGCATAAGAGCATGGCACAAACATAAGCGCGTCTCCCGCTGTGTGGGCCGGCTGCCCCTGAGGGTGGGTGCATCTTTCGACAGGGTGCATGCACCGGGTGCCCTGCAGACTCAGAGCCCTTGTCTTTCTCCCCAGCAGCCAGCATGCACCCAGCAGGTGCTCAGCAAGCACATGCAGCTGGGCCCCTGGGCTTAAAAACAGCAGCCAAGTGTCCAGGGCGCTGCTGGTGTGCAGGGCGTACACTGAGAGCTTTACGGGATGTGCACCATTCACCCGTGGAAGACAGCCATTCTTTCAGTGGCTGAGACCACAGACCCTGGAGCAAGTGTGACAGCGTGGCGTCATGGTCAGGAACATGTGCCGTAGAGACGGATGAACAGGTTTTGGGTCCTAGATCCATTCCTTTTAAACTGTCTCATCAGGCAAAATCACTTAACCTCTCTGGTATACAGATTCTAATAACAGTACACCTTTCCTTGTAGAGTGGTCAAAAGAATCCATGGTATCTTGCCTCCCAACGAGTACCCAAGATGCCAGAGAGAGGCCAGGGAGGTCACACCTGGCAAGCTGCTGCCCAGCAGGGTCCCACTGAAAAGTTTCCTGCTTGCCCACGAGGTGACAGCATGTTTTAAAAACATGATAGGGGAACAGTTTGAAGCTGTTAGCTATAATTACTAGTAGTCATTATCTAAGTGACATAAACCAGTCATTTTACCTTTAAGAGTTAGTTTTCTCATCTGGAAGATGGGGACAGAGGATATGACAATTAAAATGAGCTGGCCCATGTAAAGAGCTGAACCCAGAGGCTGGAGCACTTTAGAAGCTAAGTAAAAAATAGCTATTACCTTCTTGAAAAGCTGGCTCCTGCTTCTCCACCAAAATGTACCCTAGAGGTCACCTTCCCAGGTTGTCCTGTTGCCTGTCTTAATGTCTCTCGGCGCTGACATACTCCAAGATCTTTGAAAGCACGGATCACTTCTCTGCCACTGCATCTTCAGGCCCCAGTGTCCAGCACACAGTAGGTGTTTTTTTTTTTTTTTTTTTTTTTGCGGTACCGGGGTTTGAACTCATGACCTTGCACTTTCCAAGCAGGCACTTGTGCCATGGAGCTATCTCCCCTGCCCTGCTGTTTCCTTCTGAGTTGACAGATCACACATGGCCACCCAGTGGTGAATCCTGCATCACTGGAGCAGGGGTATGAGGAGAATGAATCTCAGGCTTCCCGGGGACAGACAGACATTCCTCCAAACGTGGGAAAGGTTAAAAGAAACAACAGCCAGAGGCCATGACAAGTATCCACCACATGTCCTCCTAGACCATGACTCCTCTGGGACAGGCAGCCGTCAGGGTTGTTTCTGTGTCCCCAGAACCTACAGCATAACCAGCAATGTCACCACTAATGGGCCAACAGAATCCTCGAGTTATTGCAAACTGATCAAGCCTGCAATTTGCCAAACAAGTGCACGGTGAAGATTTAAGTAAATGAGACAAGTGACATGATGTTAGGGCTCTGAGAGGATCAAAAGCCTCTAACGGAGTTTAAAATTCTCTGGAAGCTGAGACAAAGAACGTCGCTGGGTGGCCCTTATTTATTTGGTTTTCAAAGGAGAAGGATCCTGAAGGAAACACAGGAATCTGAAAGGAATCTAGCAGGACCTTGGGAGATGTTTCCCAGAACTCAGTCATGTCCACCATGGAACTACCTTATCTCTACGTTGACGTTTATCACAGGAGTGTGGAGCCTGCAGCTGCAGCCTCCTTGTACTTAGTTGGGGTTGGAGCCAGGTGTCCTCAGCTGTGGCCTTACCTTGTCCTTTGAGGTGCCACCACTTCATAGGCCGGCCAGTACAGGCCTCAGCGGGCACCAGTGACTCACGGAGGCTCACTTACGATGAGTCTGCTGCCCATCTCCAGACAAGGGGCCTCAGCCTTGGACAGACTCACAAGTAAGCATGGAAAGCCAGCTGGTTAGAGTAAGTCCTGCTCGGAGCCACTTCACAGTGGTCTCCTTGACACCGTTATGGAGGCTTATTGTCGGAGTCCCTTCCTGGTTCTCGTCTCGGCCCACAAAGTCTAAGCTTGCAGTCTTAAAAACCCATTACTGGAATTCCTCCAAGTTAATTCCAATCTACCACTCCCAGCGCAACCCATGGTGATAACAAAGACACTAAGACATACATATTAATTATTGGGGAGACAAGGGGCCCTAAGTCCCGCCATGAAGATGGTATTCAGGGAACCAAGAGAGTGACCCAGAGCTGCACTAGGGCTTGATTCATTGGAGAAGGGGGAGTAGCTTGTGAAAAGGAATTGTGGGAAGGTGAGCATTGAAGGGAATTGTGGGAAGAAGATGAGCACTGTGAGCTGGGCTAGGTAGGAGGCCTGCATTCACCTCCGCCATATTCAGAGCTATACAAAAGAAGTAATTTGCATCATGCTATGGAGATAGCATCTAATATTTTGGAGGTCTGATGCTTCAGCTCTGCTGTGTAATCTTTCAAGCTCCAGGAAGTCGTAGCCTCTATCTCGAGGCTTGATCCCAGCTGACACCGTGGAGCATTGGCTCTTCATTCTGTCATCAGGGAAACACGCGTGCCATCTTCAAAAATTACCACCAGCACCTCGGCTAGACCAATACACACTGCTTAAGGCCAATTGAAAGGATAATGAGAAGTCCTAGCCAGCTCTGTACATTTCAATACGAGGGAATAGGGTCAGGCTCAGTCAAAATGGAGACAGTCACTCTTCTTTCAAGGAGAGCTGCTCAGGCAGTTCTCCATAGTTTATAGGTTGTGATGAAAGAATGAAAAAGCAAGCACGGCTTCCACCCAGGAAGGACGTCCCCTTCTGCAAGGAGAGCAATCTCTGTGCTAGAGCAGCGTACCTAGCTCCATCCCCGTCCCTAGCACTGAAAAGAGGGTGGGCTGGCGGTGTTCACTGCACCTCTGTGCCCCGGCGCACTGTGTTCTCTGACTTCAGTCTTACCTGATACGTGGAGGTGAAGACTAATATATCCATTTTACAGATGGGGAATCTGAGTCTCAGGGAAACCAAGTGACTTGGCTGTAACGGAGTTCTGTCTCTGTCACCAGACTTGTTGAAGGCTGGCTTTCCCACACACCGTGTGACTTCAGGCAAGTTCTCTGCCTCAGCAGGCACGTGTAAGCGTTGGAAATGGCCGCAATCCCACCCTCCCGGGGCTCGGTGTGGATCGCATGTGATGTGCGTGGAAGACACGTGCCAGGCTGCTTGGTGCATAGTGACAGCTCCCTGGCACTTGACCGGCACCCTGCACAGGTGTTGAAAAGACAATTATTTCTCCACGGGATTGTCTTTGTGCCTGAATTAGAAATTAATCAACTGCATTGGTGTGGGTCACTTACTGAGCTCACTGTTCTGTTCGATGGATCTGTGGGCCAAGCCCTGCCTCATGCCTTGATTAGTTTAGCTTTATGCTAAGTTTTGAAACCGCAGAGTGAGTTTCTTCCCATTTTTCTTTGACAGAACCATGTTGGGTGTTTTTTACACATTTAGAATTAGCTTGTCGGTGCCAATGACAAGAGTAGCTTTGTTTGTTACTGAGATTTCGGGTTGAATTGCATCAAATCCACAGCACATATTGCAGAAGATGAGTGTCTTCATGATTCTAAGCCTGTCAACCCACGAATATAATGTATCCCCCTTTTTTTAGAACTTCTTTGGTTTCTTTCACCAATGTTTTATTGTATTTTTACTGTTTTAGCCTTCCAAATTATTCCTATATTTTGTTAGATTTATATCTCAGCACCTCGTCTTTGATGTTCTTGTAAATAATGCTTTTAAAATTTCAAATTCCAATTGTTTACTGCTGGTATGTAGGAATACTATTGATATTCATGTACTGACCTTGTAGCCTATGATCTTGCTGAATTTACTTATTAATTTTAGAATCTTTTTGTAGAACTCACTGAGTCTTCCACACAGACCACCAAGTTGGCATAAACAGCGCCAATTTTCTGTCCGTATGTCACTTATTTCTTTTGCTTACCTTTTTCCACGGGGCTGGTTAGGACTTTGGATGTGGCGTTTGACAGGCATAGGGCATGGTGACTTGGTTTCCAATCTTAGACAGGAAGTGTTCTCTCCATCAAGGATGCTAGCAGCTGTAGCTTTTTATTTATTCCCTAATACTAGGTTATGCAAGTTTTTGTTTGTTTGCCCAAGGTTTTCACTGTGAGTGAATGTGGAACTGCATTGGCCACTGTTTCTGTATCTCTGGTGAGGATCTTTGTTAATATGATGAAATATACAAATTGATACTTGAATTTTGAAATAGTCTCGCATCATTACATTTTCTGTCTCAAAAGTTTTGTTACTGTCTTATGAAGCATTTTTATTTGTCTGTGTTTCTATGGTGTCTATCTGATTTTAGTACTATGATCATGTTGACCTTATAAAGTTACTTGGAATATATTCTTTTCTATACTTTTAGAGGGATTGGTACTATGTATTCTTTAAATGTCTAGAAGAATGTGCTAGCAAATCTCTTTGTGCCTGGAGTATTTTTCTTCTTTTCTATTTTTGGGAGAAAAATTTTAAACTGCACAATTAACTTTTTAAACAGGAATAGAGCCACTTAGCGTTCCTGTTTCTTCTTGACTGAGGTTTGGTGGTCTGATGCTTTCAAGGAATTGTGCTTCTAAGTTGCCGGGTGCGCGGACCTGGGGCTCACACAGTTCCCTGAGCCCTTTTACATCCATGGTAGGGCAGCATGCTCCCTGTTTTGTTTCAGATATTGCTTTTTTCTTTCTTTCTTTCTTTCTTTCTTTCTTTCTTTCTTTCTTTCTTGTTCTTCTTGTTGGTCTTCTCCTTCTCCTTCTTCAATGTGTTTAGTGCAGGATCTACAGGGTCTCACTGCACAGATCAGACTCCTCGTGACCCTCCTGTTTTCAGCCTCCCAGGCGCTGGAATTACAGGTGCAAGCCATGACACCCAGGCTCAATTGCCATCTCAGCGCACCCCAGGTCTGGGTGCTCAGACCTGGAACTCATACGGTTCCCTGAACCCTTTTACATCCGTGGTGGTGGCAGCATCCTCCCTGCTTTGTTTCAGAGCAGGGAATGGGGATCGAACCCTGGTCCCCTGTGCTTGTCTAAGCAGGCACTTTAGTCTGCTGAGCTATCTGGCCAGCCCTTTCTTGGTTATTCTTACTGCTGATTGATCAATTTTATTTATTTTATTTTATTTTATTTATTTTGGTGGTACCAGGGATTGAACTCAGGACCTTACACTTGCCAGGCAAGCACTTATTCCACTGAGCTATCTCCCTGGCCCCCTATTTTTTTTTTTTTAATCTTTGCAAAGAAGCAGTTTTTGTTAATTTGTCTCCATTCTGTTTATAGTTCCACTGATTTCTGCTTTAATATTTATTAGTTCCTTTTGTTTCCCTTCAGTTTAATTTATTCTTTTGATGATCTGTTGAGGTGCAGCGTGGCATGCATCTTGATATGTTCTTTTCATTCAGTCCAAATATTATTTATTTACCTTGCAATTTTCTCTTGAGTCCCAGTGACTTATTTAGAAAAATATTGTTCAGCTTTCAAATATCTGGAGATTTTCCAGTGATCTTTCTTACTGGCTCTAGTCTAATTGTGATATGACCCAGGAACATAATTGGTATGATTGCTGCTGCGGTAAGTTTAAAGTTCGTTTGCTGCACTGGAGCGTGGGGTGTCTTGACGATTTTCCTGTGCACAGCGTATGGTGCTCGTGTGGTGGGGCACGGTGTTCCATAAGCGTCACTCAGTCCCACTGGCTGGGAACGTTTAGGTCTCCTCCGTTAACACTGACTTTCTGCCTATTTCCTCAGTTATTCGGGAGTGCAGAAATGTCTGCCACATTTGTAGATTTATGTCTCCTTTCAGTTCAATTACTTTTTGTTTTCTGTAATTTGATGCTCGCATATATCTAGAACTATTACCCCTCGTCCTTCTTTATGCCTAAAAGCTGTTCCAAAGCCCACTTTTTCTGATATTAATTCAGGCACATCCATTTTTCTTGGTTCTGGAATTTCTGAGGTTATCTGCTAAAGAAGCTGGGAGACATAGCAGTAGAAACCTCTTTCCTGGAGTGCACAATTTGTGCCCCTTTTTTTCAATGTCATAATAATAATTTCTTTGATAGTTCAGCAGACTAAAGCGCCTGCTTAGGCAGAGTGCAGTGGCCAGGGTTTGATCCCGGTGTGCCGTGCCAGTCCCGCCCCCAGGGCACATTGAGATGGCAGTTGAGGCTGGGCATGGTAGTGTATGCCTGTAATCCCAGTTCTTGGGAGGCTGAAAACAGGAGAATCACTATGAGACCAATCTACATAGTGAGATCCTGTAGACCCTATAGGCCCTGTAAACCCTGTCCTAGAAACAGAATAGTAATAACAATTTCTTAAACTCTTTAAAGGAAGTTTTACTGCTTATGTATATTAACTATATGACATATCTCATGTGGCCTACAACAGTTCCTCTTGATTCAAAAACCAAAAGCAAATGCAAAATCAAACAAAATGCAGGGCTTAAAAATTGAAGCTTCCACTTTTACAAGTGTAGTAGCCAGCCAGCGCATGCGCAAGGAGTGTTTACAGAGCCCTGCCTACTGCAAAATGGGCATCGCCTGGCCCCACCATGGTAGGTGTCGAGCCTGCCATTGCAGCTATGTGAGACTCCAGGCCTCTTCCCCTGAAAGTCACTTTTTGTTTCATTTGAAGTATTGTTTATAAATGATTTCATATTTTAACCTATTTTCTTTGACAGAAAAATTGTACATATTTCCGGGGTGGGACTTGACATGGTAGTATACCTCCCAAAGTGTAACCATCAGATCCCAGGGGTCAATATGTCTGTCACCTCAGGTTTATCATCCTTTGTGTTGGGAACATTCAGAGTCTTCTATTTTAAAACACTATACTAACTGTCAGCAGTACTTACCCTACTGCACTGTCCAATAAGGTTATTCCTGCAGTGCACTGCACCTGGTGCCTGCTAAAGACCCTACCACTTGCCCTCTGACCCTTGTCCCCAGCCCCTTCCGGGCTCTGGTAGCCACCATTCTGGTCCATAGTTCTCTGAAATGAGCTCCTCAGTGAGAACTCACCTTTCAACATCCCCCACTGTGTGTCCTAGAGACAAAATAGCGGGATGAGCTGTAGACACAGTGTTCTAAAAGGAGCGCGTTCATGCGAGGGGAAGCATTCCAAGATTCAAAGGGAAACAGGAAAGACTAGGGGTAGGGGAAAGGGTCCAAGGTCTGGCCTGGAAGACTGAGGGTCAGTGCCGCAGCTCCTGGCTAACTGCTGATTGCCCGCTGTGTTTTCTTGGAGGTTAACCCTCAGCAGGGTGGAAAGGGCAGTGGCGAAGGGGGTTATCGTCTCTACTGGGTCACCAAGAGTAGCCTTCAATTCTAATTGAACCTAACTGGAGGCAGAGTGGAGCTGGCTGGTCGGAAGCAGGCTGATTATCCACCCTCAGGTCCCTGGGCTGCCCGGACGCAGGGGCAGCGAGCGGCAGCAGTGTGAAGCACGGTTCTGTCAGCTCCAGCTCTGCCCTACCCTGGCCTGTGCTGGCAGCAAAAGAAGAGTCGCGCAGGCCTGAATGCAAGTGCCACCTGCTGGCACGAGTGAGTCGCTCTGTGCCTCAGTTTCCTGAGCTGTAAAATAAGGCTCATCGTAGGCATCCAGGGCACAGATGAGGGTACATGAGCTAATCCACGTCAGTTATCTCCTTCTGTCTTGGCCTCCCTGCTTGCAGTGTGGCTGGTGAACGAGTGGCCGTAGCCACACCAGGGTGCTTATAGGAAACCGAGCGCCACTGGCTGCCACCACCTGCCTTTGCGCGAGGCCCCCGGGGCCTAGATGCCAATGCCCATGCGGTTTGGGATGCACTGTCTTCTGACATCTCTGGCCATCCAGGTGAGACATTGCTTTCTGAAACAACTCAATTTCCCATAGTTCTCTCCCTCCACTCAAGCGTTTTCCCTCTGCCCCCAGCGAACAATCCCCAAAGCACAGAGCAGGTGGGGACGGCTGCTTCTTGCAGCTCTGAGGAGCTCTGCCCTCTCCCTGGAGTATTAGGACCCCTCCTTCCTTCCGCCCCCACCCACCCACCCACACACTAAAAAGTAATGATCACTCTGTGCCTCTGCCAGCATTTCTTAACATTGGGGAATAAATAACCTTTAGCAAGTAGGATCTTGGCTTTCTAAGCGCACCTAAGGGAGCCCGCCATTGAAAGAAACCCTGTGGCGAACACTTCTGGAAGGCAAATAATTGCCAGCTAATTCATCCATTGTACAGAGCTCAATTTTTGCATATTGTCATTTCAGAATAAAGCCGATTGAGCTGTTGGAAGCTTTAGTTCTTAATTAGCAATATTCAGGACTTCTCTTCTTTTTCCTTTTCGTGTGGGTGACAGCGGCCTCTTTTCTGCTGCCACCGTGGGGCATTAGAGTCACCTGCGGAGTCATACTTCACAAAAATTAAGCACATAAATGGAATGTACAGCACGGTGTTTGCAGACACGTGTCGCTGTGCGGATCGGGTACAGAATGTCCTGGCTTCCACGAGGTCACTCGTGTCCCTTCCTAGTGGCTTTTTCCTGACCTTGAATAGCCTATAATGGAGTCCTATAGTATTTGCTCAACTCTGACTCTCGCTCCCCATTATTTCCTTGATTTAACCCGTGGCCTGTGTGCTCTGTCACTGCATACGTACACAGCACACTGTCTGCACGGATGGCTGTGGGCACTGCTGTTTATGGGCTTGCGCCATTGCGGACAGGAACGCTGTGAGTGTTGTTTTACACGCTGTTTCAGTGAGCTGCAGCGCCTAGTGATCTATAACGTGTCCAGGAGCGGAGTTCCTATGTCACGGAATTGCTTATTCCCAAAGCTAGTAGAGACTGGCAAGCTGCCTGCCTAGCGTGCATGTGCCAACGTTCAGCCCACGGGTTACAGAGGCCAAAGAAGGGTCTAAAATGTCACACAAATGGGACCACAAAGTCCTTCCAGGCCAGGGAGCCCATGAGGCAGGAGACTGCAGTCACCTAGGTCCTTCTGCCCTAGCACGGCAGGGTTCTGCAGGGTCCTTCAGCCCGAATAACAACCACAGCAGAAACCTTTTCCTCCTTACCAGGATGGACGACACAAGTGACGTCAACCAATGACCCTGCGGAGCTGTGTTCTTCTCCACAGTGCAAGTTGTCTGTTGGCTGCTAGACTGGCCTGAGGGCCACCAGCACCCCCATTTCTATGACAGTGTTGGATAAGGGGTAACTGGAGGAGACAGGTCTGTGTTAGTATATTTTGAGTGAAACAAAACAGCTTGGGCTTTTTGATTGTTATGGTTTGTATGTGTGTCCATTTGTTACAGATAACAGTCCTAAGGTAAAAGAAGGAACAAAACAACAAAAACAAAACCACACATCACACATCAACCAAGAGAATGTTCAGACCTCTAAATGGGCTTCATCACTAAGCGGCCTCCCGAGCCCTGGCTCCCAGCTGGCCCAGCCCTTCCTGCAGGCTGCAGCATCCTGCCGGCTCGTCCCCACTTCCCAACATCCGCAAAACTAGATCCACTCTTTTCTTCAGCTGAGCCTCAAGGCGAGGAGGCAGTTGGAGACCCCACGCCAACCTCGACCTCAAGGCTACTGCTTCATGGAGGCTCCAAACTCCCCAGCCCCCCAAGGCTCCTTGCCTGTGAAGAGGCAGATGAAAAGCCGCTCTGCGGACGCTGAAGGAAGAGCTTTCTTCTGGATCTTCTGAGCAAAAAATCATTGCAACATCTAAAAGGTTTGTTTGTTCCCATCACTTTATTTTTAAATGCCCTCCCGCTGTAAGCTGCCTGTTATTTTTCCACAATGGGCATTTCTCCCCCACAGCTAGGAAGCCCACCTTCCCCTCTGCCAGAGATATTTTCTTCTAAATTAGTGGTTTCTCATGTAGTAGATGCGGTGCTCCCCTGTATAGCATATTTCGTATTGCCTGTTAGCCTCATTTCCCATCAGGAAATGGGATTAATAGTCAACATGGATATGTGTAGATTATCTCCACATGTAATTTTAAGTGTGTGTGTGTGCACATGTGTGTGTGCTACCCTAAGTGTAATACATGAAAAAATAAATGAAATTAAAGTAAATTTCTAGTGAAATATATATATACATATTTATCATATAATATGTAATATATAATATTTAGCAATATATATATTGCTAAAGAAATGCTCCTGGATAGCTCTGGCTGGGGACAAGAAGGGTCACTTAGTGCTGACACATGTGGAGGACACTAGGAAAACAGAAGGCAGCAAGGACAGATGCAGAATGTGCCTGACATGCAACCCTGGCCCCCTGAGTAGCACAACTGGCATTTCTGAAGGCGATGTGGTTTTCCCAAATTGCAAGTCATTCTCTTTAAAAGTTTAAACAAGGAGAAGTAGATGCATACACAGGTTACACTGATGTGGCCCACCATCCCTAAATAATCCAAGATTTGTTAAGATCATGCAAAACATACTTTTTAAGCTCTGTATGTGAACTGGAGTTTAAGTTTTAGAAGTTGATACCAGCTGGTCTCCTATGTGAATGTCAGTTGGGACTTTATAAAATTGTTGGGTGGTGGGTGCTGGGGAGATAGCTCAGCAGTCTAAGCACCTGCCTGGCAAGCTCAAGGACCTGGGTTTGATCCTTGGTACCAACTGCTGTGCCTGCCCCAAAACTGGGTGTGGTGGCACATGCCTATAATCTCAGCACTGGAGAGGTTGTGACGGGAGGATCACTATGCAACTGAGCTGCGTAGCAAGATCTTGTACCAAATAAATAAATTATTAAAGGTTTAAAAATTGTTTTTCAAATTGTGTGGGATTTGAGGCTTTTTTGTAGTACTAGGGAATCTAGAGACTTCCTATAACCCAGTCCTTACTTTGTTGGTTATTTTGAGTCAGGGTTTTGCTTGGTTGTTAAATTTCTGGGCTGAGCTCAGACTTGCTGTCCTCCTGCCTCAGCCTCCCAGAGGTCACTCTTTTCTGTCTCTGGAAGGCAGCCAGCCTCTCTGTCCTTTCAGTCATCTGTGCTATCCATGTGCTCATCACTGTGTTAACCGGTGTCTTTCTGGATTTCCAAAGTGCTCTCTCAGGTGACAGGAAGTGGACAGATGGCCGCAGGACAAGGGTAGCACTGCAGGACCATGGAGGGGATGTCAGTAGCCATCAGGGTAAGCCCTATGGGGGTCATGGAATTGAAAAGTGGGTGGGTTCTGGGAGTAGCACCAGAGGGCTTGCAGCAGGGCGGGGCCGGGCGGCAAAGGAAAGGGAGATGCAAATGTGACCTGTGGACTTCTATCTGGAACCACCGAGGGCCCAGGCATTGGTTTGGAGGAAACTGGAGGAAAACTGGGTATGGAAGGAAAGATCATCACGTTGTCCTTGGAACACATTAAGGTCCCTGTAGAGGTTGAAGTGGAAGCATTCCATCTGGAGTTGGCTTCGTGAATTTGGGCTTAGAAACTAGACATTGGGCTGGGTGGTGGCACACGCCCATAGTCCCAGCATTTGGGAGGCTGAGGCAGGAGGGTTACTACAAGTCCAAGGCCAGCCTGGATTACACAGTGCATTCAGGGCCAACCTGAACTGTATAGTGAGACCCTATGTTTGAGACCCTGTCTCAAACAAAGAAAAAATAAACTAGACAGCGGCTTTCCAGGGATAGTGGTCTGTAATCCTAGCAATCTGGGAGTCTGAGGCCGAAAAGATTCGAAGTATGAGCTCAGTCTGGGCAATTGACTGATTTAGTGAGACTCTGTCTCAAAATAATAAAGAATGGCTAGAGATGTAGTCCAATGCAAAGCCCTGGATTGAAGCACCAGGACTACAAAGAAGGAACTGGATGGTAGACCCACAACGTGAAAGGGTCCAGAGGTCTGCCTGGATGAACCACAAAACCTAGAGGTGGGGCGAGCCAGGACGCTCCAGAGCGCCTCCTGCTGGCTGAGTATGCATTGCTCCTCCTGCCTTCCGGCTAAAGCCCTTGACACAAAGATCACATCTGCGATTACCACCCCACCGCTCCCGCTCCCAAGGAGCTCCAGCATGCACTCCGTCCAGATGGGGAGGGCTGAGGTGCAGCCGTTGGCTGGCCATCTGGAGCCGCACACGGATCGCACTTAGCTTGTCCATATTGTATTTGAAAACAAGACAATCTGTATTTGCCGTTTGGTTCCCCAGCCCTGATGACATTCAGAAATCCTCGGGAAGAAGCTAATGGACTGGGACCGGGTGGGTGTGATTCTCAACTGAGACGCCCGAGGGGGCAGCCACAGGGGTCGGCGGACACGGACTGATGGAAGTCTCCTAATGAACATGTTTTGCCTCAGACCTCGCAGGGAGGAAAGGCTGTCATTTTAATTTCATGAGCCTGCCACACTGTGAGGCTTCTAAAAACGAAGACAAACGCCTTGTTTTAGGATCTTAAAGGTCCCCACCACTAACTTCGTGGGGCGTTGTGAGGTTGTATGATGGCAAATGTATCAGTCGACTGTTGGCCCCACACCACTGCCTAATAAACGCTCCCCAAATGCAGCCTTGTTCATTTCTCTGCAGGTTTCTCAGTCCAAGCATGACCCTTTTGGTGTGGGCTGTTTTGGATCCGGAGCTATTGGAAGGCGGAGGTCTCATGGTGGTGGTGGAAGGCCAGTAGCTGGAGGTTTGCTTCCCTGGGCTCTGGTTCTGTCACTTCTGTCCAGGTCCCTTTGGCCCAAACAAGGTGCAGGATCCAAGGGAAAGGGAAAGGGCCCTGCCCGTCCTGCAGGAGGACAGCAAAGTGACACGGATAGAAGGAGTGGGAACCCATTGGGATCCGTAATCAAATCTCCAAGACAACAGATCACAGATGCCCAAGAGGACAGAGCAAGGATGGTGAGGTGTAAGGATGCCAGTGGGCGAGTGACAGACTGGCATGGGTGGGGATGGCTGATAAAGACCTCATCATGCCTGTCACCCACGTGGGTTCATAGGGTTGCTCTCATCTTTCTGGAAACACTGGCTGTTTCATCTTTACCTTCTGACTTTCTGATGGAGACCCCGAGTCAGGGAACAACGTCTCTACCTGAGAGCACCGATAATGGCAGCAGCGGTGTCCCCGAGGCAGCAAAGACCAGAGTCGGGTCTGGGGCAAAGTGGAGAGCAAGCTCTTGAGAGAGGCTGAGACATTTTAGAAGAAAATTTCTCACTTTGAAATATCAAACAAAATCCATTAGCAGGTAGGAGACGGACCACAGGCCAGTGGCCCTCCTGGACCCGCTGCCCTCTGAGCGTGAATGGGGAGAGACGGGAGAGGCTTCTGCTGCTCTTGTTCCCAAGTGGCCACCAGCAGGGTAATGGCTTCTGAGCACATCGCTGAGGCCCGAACGGCTTCCCGTGGGGAGTGAGGTCGGTGGAGTCAAGAATGGTAGAGACTTTCCTCCTGAGTCTCTGGCTCCCATAAAAATTCAATTCCATTTCAGCTGTAAGGCGTAGTCAGTCCTAATGACTGTATTTATAAAAATTACATGCAATTAGAGTGGGATTTCCGGAACCAGCCCAACTCACCCCCAGAACACACACTGAAAAGCACATTGTGAAAGAACAAAAGAGGATGCTGGCTAGATATAATGTGACGTCTCCCCGGGCCATTTTGGTCACTTGCTTTCAGGTGGTTCCTAGGGTCTCTGTTCTTGCTTGGCCCTGTGCCACTCTCAGAATGTCAGGCTTCTTCGTGGAGAGCGTGGTGGGGTGGCTGCGGCCCGAGCCAAGAGCGAGTGAGGACACGCTCTCCACCACATCTGAAGGTGGTGTTGGGCTGGAGGCGCACAGAAGCAGATTGAGAAGGGCAAGGAGACAGGAGTGCCTGAGGGTGGAGGATGGCGGGGAACCCTGGAACCTACAGTGCCTTTCTAGGCCCTGAGACCTCTCAAGATAGGCCTAGGACAAAGTCCTGCAGATGCAGGAGTTGTGGAGCCTGGGAGAGAGAAGATGTGAGAAGCCTGAGACCCCAGGGGCCACCTGCTGC
Organism: Capromys pilorides; assembly: GCA_004027915.1. NCBI lineage: Eukaryota > Metazoa > Chordata > Mammalia > Rodentia > Capromyidae > Capromys > Capromys pilorides. The sequence goes on along the minus strand of PVKN010000152.1, from coordinate 37,346 downwards.
CCAGACCCCAATCTCAGAGCTCGGTGGTCAGCATGCAGGGTGGAGCTGTGCACCTTTCACCTAAAAACATGTTTCTCAAAGCTGAAACTGTTCAGGGCTCCAACAGGACTCTGCCCCAGGCACCCACGTCTCTCACCTCGATACTCACCTGCTAACCTGTCACATAGGTCAACTCGCAGTTCATGGATGCCTGTGGCCTCCCACTCTTCTAGCCCTTTGCGTGGCTTGTATCCTCTGCTGGGGCTGCTACAGCCTCCTGTTCCCACTGGAGGAGCCCCTCGTCACCACAGTCCTACCTGGGGCATTTTCCCTGAGGAGTCCAGCACCCTTTCCCCTGAGCCCAACCATGCTTCTTGTGGGAGGCCGCAGCTGCTTGCTGCAGGTCAGCCCGTTGGACCAAGGGCTCCACGTAAACCAGTTTCCATGATCATAGCTGCTAAATACCTGAGGAAACTTATTCATTTGTTGTGGCTCAGGGCTCTAGAGGTTTCCTTCCATGGCTGAAACAACAGCCGTTGTAGAAGGGCCTGGCAGAGGACGGCAGCTCGCGTCACGTAGTCCACGTTCCCTGTCGGTTCTCGCATCCCAGGTGTGAGTAGCCCAGAGCTGCTGCGGCACATGCGTTATGCTTTACTACGTCATCAACTGCCCACTCCCACCCCACCCCACCCCACCCACACACCCTGCCCGCGAACACACCTCACTAGGCATGTAGTCCATGTTCTCTGTTGGTTTTACTTCCTTCGTATGCCGTCCCAGTGATATCCAGTTCCAAGGAGCCAGTCGCCTGCTGCCCCTTTGTTCCATTATTCCTAGGGGTTGTTGTAACCTGTGTGGACCAGGCACTGTTCACTACCACATGGAGAATTCTAACCTGTGGGAGGTAGTGTGTGTGTGTGTGTGTGTGTGTGTGTGTGTGTGTGTGTGGCAGGGAGGCTTTCTCTTTAGCTGTGTCTGTTCATTCACTCAACACACTTGTATCAATCAATGTTTACTAAAGAAACAGATCTAATATAAGATATATGAACATGTCTCAGAATCTACAAGGTTGGCTAACAGTGACCACCCACGGAGTGGGTGGCAGCGAGTGCCGAGGGTCTCTCTGCATCCAGGGCCCAAAGGATCCACTCCGAGGTCTGGGGCTCACCTCAGCGTCCCAAGCAAGTCTGCATCAGGAGGCCGATAGGTCTGCAATGGAAGCTGAAGGATCTGTGCAGAAGCTAAAGAGTCCGTGCAGGAAGCCGAGAGATGATGTCTGAAGGAAGGCTAAGACTGGAGCGCTTCTGAAGAAACAGAAGCAGGCCCGCCCGTCACTTCCTTTGTATGTCATCCTGGCGACATCCAGAAGACCCAGCCATAGGATGGGGAGGCGGGCAGCCTAGTTAAGCCCTTCTCACTCATCCATCACAGCACCCTCACTCAGTATCCTACACATGCTAGAAACTGTTTTAGATGCTGGGGTGCAGCCGTAAGCAAGGCTAGCGAAAGCCCCTGCCAGTAGAGAGCAGCCTAGTGGGGTACGTTCACTGGGCACAGTGTGTGGGTGGGGTGGGGCGGGAGTGGGGGAGCTGGTGAAATCAGTAAAGCATAAAGCATGTGCCAGATGGCGTGAGAACTACCGGAGAAGGGGACACTTCTGTTACAGGGAGTACCGGGCGCAGGAGGGCGCATGCGCACAGAAGGTGCTGGTGACCAGCATGGAAGGCTGAGCAGGAGGAAACTGACAACCAGAAGAGTGAGGGCCCTTCCTCGGGCGGCAGGCCTGACCCCCAGCGCCAGAACCTGTCTCCAGGAAGGGGAAGGTCACTGCCGCACGGGCTCTAAAATCCCAGGACACTGCTCCTCCTGGAGCCCTGCTGGCCACCCACCCATGCCTCGTGTCTTTCCCAGAGCCTGGGTGATTCTGGGAGACAGTGCATTTTATCCTCAACACGGAAGACCCGTTTTCCCCTGACGTCCCATGTCGCTCATTTTTCAGGGTCAGAGGCTACTTTTTCCTATGGTTGGCTTTAAGACACTGTCCCTTCTTTTTTATTTCTCATCTGCAGTGGTGGGTAGTTCCAACCTTTTCCTTTTCCTTTGGTTCACTGGGCACTGCTGCTGTTATAAAGTCCTTCTCTGTCCCCAGGTGCTGCCACCCCTAACTGTAAAAGGGCGGTAAGAACACCTGCCTCACTCGTACAGGACTCCTGTGTCCAACGTGTTTGATAAGCGACACTTTTCAGTGTACATCCCGAATATCGTATTAGACATGTTTATACTTTAAAGAATATGAAATTCAAACTTACTCCAGTAGCCTATATTAAAACTGACAGTCCAGGCATAAGGAGCTGCACAGAGGTCGTAGCAAGCAGTCACAGTAAATAGTGATGACAATGATGACAGGGGCGGCTTTGATGAGCTGACAGTGTCTACCCCTGGATGCGGTGTACTCACAAACTGACATCAGACTTCAGTGGGTTTCCCATTTACATGACTGTGGTCATGCTATGTAATTACCTTGCCAAAATCAAGGCTGTCTCCGATGCTCACATTTTGGTCCTTTTATAATACACAGAGCCACAGAAGTTTCAAGACACAGAGCGATGGTATAATAAGGCCATTACAGGGTTTTAACCTGTGCTTTCCACTGAAATCAGTATAAATACCCCTCTGAAATGACCCACGCGGGCTTTGGCCTCTGCTGGTGTGGCGTCAGCTTGCTCACTTTAGTCAGGTATCTGAGGCATCTCCTCCCTTCCATGGCTTCAGATTAGGCTGCCACTCCCAGGGGGAGAAACAGCAGCCACGGTCCCTGGCGGCTCCCACATGGGTGACCATGTTGAGACAGATTCCGTGGACGGAGCTGCCTCTTGAGCGTGATATTAAACACCAAGCCACTGTGATCCGCAGGGAGACTTCTCGTGGCAGCTCTGTGAGCAGCTTACGTCCACGAGTGGTGATGACCATAAATACATTCCGCGTTTGCAGCCTCATGGAGAGCCAGGCATTGTGTGGGCTGCTCTTATTCATTTCCCATTTGAGAAGAAAAACCATTAATTGCTGTATACAAATTAGGAGACTTCGCTTCCGTGGCGGGGGTAACTGCTGGTGGGTTTGAAATTTTGTCTAAATTTATATGTACTGGGGAGCTTTCTATATCAGCACATGGAAAACCGCCTCATGTTTTGAGGCCGGATAATATCCCACATCATCGCTAGAGTATGTTTTCTCTAAATATTATTAACGTCCATCCCAGCCTTTGGCCTCAAACCTCAGCTCTGCACACATGGTGGGAGCTGTGTGCCCGTGGACAAGACTCCCGGGCTCTCTCTGCCTCAATTCTCTGATCTGTAAAGTGGGGACAGGGAATACATGCAGAGGGTGTGGGTAGTTAGAGCCCAGGGTGTACTGGTGATCAGGGTCAGCCCTGGGGATCTTTTACGCTAACTAGGGAAGCTTCACTGGGTAGCCACAAACAATTTGCTTCTCTCTCTGCCCTCGAGTCTCCATGAACAGTTTTGAAAGCAGGGGTTTTGAAAACTAATTTCCAAGTAAAACTAGCTACTCTCTGTTAATCAGAGTAAATTCAGGATTAGAAAAAAGAGTCTCTCCAGGCAATCCCTGTTGCCGCCTCCACACTATTTATTTCCAGGGGTGCTCCTCTCACTGCTGCTCCCCCCCCCCCCATTATTGAGCAAGGTGAGGAGAGTGAAAAAAGAGGTGGGCCTGAGTGTGGGAGGGAAACGCCCAGCCTCGGGCCAGGCACAAAAATGGCTCTGTGTCAGCCCTCCTGGAACACAGGCCAGTTGGCCTGGGATTTGAAATGACCCCACTTCCTGGCAGGTGAGATTTCTGAAACTCCAGGGATCCCATGGTGTTTGGAGTTCCTGGTTCGTGGCAGGAAGTGTCGTGTGTGTGTGTGTGTGTGTGTGTGTGTGTGTGTGTGTGAGTGTGTGTGTGTGTGTGCGCGCGCGCGCGTGCGTGTGCACATGTGCACGCAATTGTGCATGCCTGCCCACCTACCTGCCTGCCTGCCCCTTGTTCTCACGCTTTGGGCCATCTTCCTTGCAGGGCTGTGTCCATCAGGTTCCCTCCCCCCCCCCCCCCACCCCCCCACCCCGGGCTGCAGGCCAAGAGACTGAGCTCAGCGACAGGCTTTGATTTCACGGGGCGCAGTCAAGGAGCTGTTTTTGATAGAAGAGCCAGTCTGGGCTGCTGAATAAGAAATAGTCCTCATCCATAATGTACGAATTCCTTTCTAAAGAAGAAAGAGAGAAAAGTAAGTCTAAATCTAGCATGGGCTGGAAAAAGAAGAAGAGTGATTTAGAACGCCATTCAGAACAGGCCAGGAGCTTTTCTCAGCTAATTCAAGCTGCCCTGGGGCCTGTGAGGAAGGCCCTGAGGAGGGCTCAGCCTGGTGAACCGATGGGGCCCTGCATTAGAAAGAGCTGCTGGGAGACATCAGAGGGGCGAGGAGGAGTGACAGACCCACACACAGAGGGCGTTTCCTAACCTCGTGAGAACTTCACTGGTGTAGCCTGGATCCTTCCAAGGGTTTTATTTCGGGATCCTCACACTGTGGAGTTCACCAACTGAAACACAGCTACAACTACCTGGGAGGGAACACGGGTCAGGCCTGCTGCTAAATTTCATTCCTCCTGGGCCGCAGCCTGATACTTAAGCACCTGGCTCAGGAAAGAGCCTGTTGAATGTGTTAAACATTTTCAGAGAGCTACTTGTTGTTTTTTCAGTCATAGCAACAGGGGAAGACTTTCCATTGCTGCTAAAACAAAACAACACAACAACAACAACAACCAAACAAACAGTTTTGGAGACACTGTGAGGAAATCCTCCCAAAACATATGTCCATAGCTAACCCAAGGTACCTGTGATGTGACCTCAACCCAGACAGGTCACAGACCTATTCAGGCAAGGGCTGGGGTGGCATCCCTGTGGATTTGGAGTGAGCCCTTCATCCACTGGCTGCTGACAAGAGGAAACAGAGAAACACAGGGGAAAGGACGCATCGTGATGCTAGGGTCAGAACAGCACTGCCGCGGGTCAAGTCGTTGCGTCACGCTGTGTCACCTGCAGCTGAAGAATACTCTCCCAGGTCTCCAAAGGGAATGGCCCTGTCCGCACCTTGGTTCTGGATTTTTAGCCTTGAAAACAGTCTGAAAATAAAGTTCTGCGTCTAAAGCCACCCAAGCTGTGGTGGCTTGTCCGCAGCCATAGGAAGTGATGCAGTGTTCCAGGCCCTTATCCCGGTGGTCTCGTTTTTTCTCTTTTTCCAGTCACTTTTAGGTTTCAACCACAGTGGGTTTCTGGAAATTTCTATTCACCCCATTTCTTCCCCCACCAGTGTTTTCACTGGTGTTGGCCCCTGGCTCTTCCTTCTACCACTGGCCACTGACCCCTACATTTCCCCACTAAGCTGTCCTCCTCCAGGGAGCCTTTCCTGACAGAGCCCCCCACCACAGAACATCCCATCCTCAGACTGCACCGTGGCCTGAGCAGAGCTGTGGCTGGTCTTGTGTTTGTGTGACTGACCTGCTTCTCCTCCAGGCCACACAACCATGAGACAGGAAGACATGTCTAACCTTTAGAACAGAGCCTGGGCTGAGGTAGGGACTCGTTCAGTTCTAGTTGTGGGAGTTTCTGGTATTGGTATTGATGAGAAAATAAAAGTGTGTGGTCCAAACGACAATGTGTCTGAGCCAAGGTGGGAGGAGGAAGGAACAGCTGTGGGCTGGGTGCAAAATCACACAGACCTTTTGCCGCTTATCTCCGCCATGTCCTTCTACTGTGTTTCTGCCCTATAGCCCACTGACCATTGACTGAAACCTCTGCAACTGTGAGCCAAAATAGATCCTTCCTCCTTCACGTTGTGTCAGACACTGTGTCAGCAAGTTGAACGTGAGTCGTGCATAGAGACCACAGGGCTAGGTTCCTTCTGGGGATTTGAGGAGAGAGGCTGTGGGGGTTGACACTGTATCAACTTGAGATGTCGGAAGCTTGGCTGGATCAGCTTGGTGACACCATGCCCTGGGGTGTAGGGCATGTGCCCTAGGGTAGGGAGGGCCCACCCTAGAGTGACTCAACACTGAAAGGGTATCTACAGGGGTTGACTCAACGCAAAAAGGGTCTACAAAGGGGCTGAGGAAGGCTTCAGTGCATGCTGCTTCCTTGGAGGAGCTGGATCAGTGGAGTTGTGCCACTCTGTCTGTCTCTCCCAGCCTCTCTCCCCAGCCTCACTGCCCCATCTCCTTGGATTCTGGCTCCCTGTCAGCCTCCTGAAAGGACCCCTGTGATTCTCTTGTTTGCTTGAATCATCCAGGGTAGAGTCCCCCTCTCAAGATCTCTAACTTCATTCCAATTGCGAAATCCTTTTGGCTTTGCAAATCAACACATACACTGGGACTGGAACAGAGACACCTTCGTGTTCCCACACAGCGGGCCCCGGCATCCTCTTTCTTGGCGGCTCTGGGTCCCAGGGGAGGCTCCCCACACCTGGCTCCTTTCAGGTGTGAGCTGGCAGCTGCCAGGGCTGGCCACGTGGCCTGCCTTCCACACCTCAGGATGCCTCTCGGTTGCAGCTGACTCACTCATTAGCCCTTGTTAATGTTCATCTCCGGCAGGAGCCGTGCAGTGTGAACACTGATGGATTCCCAGTAGGGGACTCAGATTACATCTTTTTATCTTGTGCCCATATGACACGGGGAAGGGGGTTCCATTCCAATGCCCTTTCCACTCCCACTCACTCCCCATGTCTCCCAGCGGCTGGGAAGGCAAAGATGCGGAGTCCTGTCAGGATGTGGAAGGCAGTGGAAATATACTGGGTTTGCAGGAACTCTTAGTGAAAGTGTCCTTTCTGTGGGACGAAGGTCCAAGGTCTTTGGGGCGCTGGTCTGACCACAGGCGGGATCCACTGGCTGTGTAGCCCACTGGAGGGAAGCTGACAATGAGCCAGTGTCACTAAAGGTGCTCCTTCCATCCTTGCAGGCCTGGGGAGCTTTGCCCACGATGGACACGGCCATCCCCATGCCCTGTTCCACAAGACACTGCCCAAGCTCGCACCATCCCTGCCCTACCCACCCTGCACCCCCTCTGCTCCCATCCCTGGAGGCCTCTGCCTTGTGCTGCAGCATCCGCAACTCACAGAGCTCAGCTCTGCACCCTGGGACCCAGGAATCGTGCTGTGGGCGGAGTGGCGAATGGTCACGTCCCACCACACGGCCCCGCTGCCTGTGTCCCCAACCTCCACCTACATCTCAGTTGCTCTGCAGGCCCAGAGCACAAAACAAACAAACAACCCCAAGAGCATCCGTGTTGTGACACAGCTTGTAATGTCTGGGAGCACCAGCCCCTGCCACGTGCCCTAACCTCAAGCTGCTACGCATGACTGGGAAACAAAGTGGCACAGAGGCCGTACAGCTTTCCTGTGGCTGCTATGGCAGGTCAGCACAGACGAGTGGCTTCCAACAACCGAAATGTGTTCTCCCTTAGTTGTGGCACCTCTTCCGGCTTGGCCCCCAGAGCGCTGAGCCTGCAGCCACATCTCTCTCATCCCTCTGTCTTCACACAGCCTCTGTGGTTAGCATCCTCTAGAAACAGAATCCACGCTCTATGTGTGATTATCAAGGAGGCCCATTAGGTTCGTTTACAGGATCAGAGGCTGCAAAGCTGGAGGATCCCGATGCCACTAGGCCCAGCAGCAGCTGGATGCTACAGCCAAAGAAGGGCTGAGGATGCAGGCCTGGCGCAAGCCGAAAGTCTGGTAACTCCTTCCACATCCTGATCAGGATGTCCAAGATTCCATGCTGGGGCCTCTGCCGACAGTCCATCCATCACTCCATCCTACAAGGTGACTGGTGCTCACCTGCTGCCGCTGACAGTAGCACAGGTTGCAGGGATTTAGTGCAGGTCTCTTTTGGGGCCATTATCAGCCGCCTACAGGAGAAGGTCAAGGTCTCTGGACACAGCTGCACCTGGAACCCAGCTCAGTTTGTGTGATGCCTGGTTGCCCAGCATCAGGCGACTGCCTTCTCCTTGCAAGACTCTGCCTCAGTGTCGCTGAAATGCGATCATGAACCGAGTTCCCAGAGCAGCCGCAAGGGCTCCTTCAGCTAACGGGCAAGGAGCAGCCTGCTGCAGATGCTCAGCAAATGTTCAGCCCGCACTGGAGGGCAACAAGCAGTGTGCACACACGGTGTGTGTGCCAGAACTGGGGGGCGAGGCCAGCGACCAGACTGGCACAGTTTCTGAACAGGGAAAAGATTTCATGTCTCACAGCGCTGTTCATCTGCATGCGGCAGAAATTACTTAAGCACAGAAATCAGGATGCTGGGGCAGTGCTTGGAGGATAGACTGAAAAACAAATCGCAGAGAAAAACACCGGGTCCTACATGCCTGGCCACAAGCCTGGCTGCCTGGTCTTGTCTGGGCGGCAGCCTCACACCAGCTGCGTCTTCCGCGTCCTCGGGATATGACTCTTTCATTTTTGCAGCATCGCCTCGTTTTCTGCACAGCGAGATAATTTTCCTGCCTGGCCTTCGGAACAGGCCATTTCTTGAGCAGCTGGGTTCCCTTCTGTGGAGAGTGGTGTTCAGAGACAAAGATGGTGCCCACGTCAGCTTACTATGGTGTTAGAGCCGCTCGGCCTCTGGGAGGACAGTGCGTCCTTGCGTGCGTGCGTGTGTGCATGCGTGCGTGCATACTTACCCACGTGCATGCGTCTGTGCGCTAAGTGAGCTGATGCTGATATCCTTGGTTCCAAAGGGCTTTCTTGTCTCGCTGTTCTACACTGGTGTCTTTCTTCTCCCACAGTAGAAACCCTGGCTGTAACGTAATCCAAACACACACACACACACACACACGCACACACTCATACACACAGACACACACACACACACAATCCTGTAACGCACAAAATAACTTCAGAATTGTGCCCCAGTCTCTGCAGCAACAGGTTTACAAAATAGAACTCAAGATTCATTGACAGCTCTTTTATGGCCTTCGAAAGCAGAGTGAAAGCCCAAGCATGAGGTTTAGAAGTCGTTCTATTTAGAACCCACCGTGTGGCACGATTCATTCCAGACGCAGTGAGCTGCCTTGGTTTTTGTTTCTATTTGATAGGAGAGTTTTGTTTTATTCTCATGATATGTGTAAAACACAGAACAGGTTCAAGAGGAGTATGTGAAACGGCGGAGTACAGGGTCACACCCTCCCACCCCTGTCCCAGTTTCACTCTTTTTCTTCGAAAATACACAAAGACATAAAAAGCAATAATAGATCTGGGGAGATAGCTCAGCAGTGTAACATCTGCCTGGCAAGCACAAGGTCCTAGGTTTGATCCACTGCACCATAAACAAAATAAAACAAAACAAAACATAAAGCAACAATAATAGTTACATAGAAACAGATTATTCTACCACAGTCAGCCACCCCCATCATCCACAGACACTAGGACTCCCCAGAGACACCGGATCTTACAGGTCATATGTGGCCTTTGTATACCATGACATTCTCCAAGACCCCATGTCTATTGTCCCATACATTTTAAATCATTTCTAGATAACTGACACCAACGGCACCTTGGTTCACGAACATGATTCTTCCCACAATTCTGGTCACAAACCAAGTTGGAAACAAACCAAATCAAGTTCAATGGTACGGTTCGATGTTGACCTTGTGGAGAAATTTGATTTGGGTCTCATCCAGTTTGGTTTTTGAGCAGAATGATGGAGAAAATTGAGTTTGTGAACTGAGGCACCCCTGTACTATGTAAATGTTGTATGCATGGTTGTTACATTCTATTATTTAAAGAATAGGACCAAGAAAAACATTGGGCATATTTAGTACAGGCATAATTTTCTTTTTATTGGATTTCATTGTTACAGGGTCTCACCATGCAGCTTGGACTCATAGTGATCCTCCTGTTTTCAGCCTTCCCAGCGCTGGGATTACAGGCATGCACTACCATGCCCGGATGCACTAGTATGCCTGAACCCTGTGGCCAGCTCAGCCCACCCTGGGGGTGGGGCTGGCACAGGGCGTGGTGCTGGGATTGAACCTCGGTCCCTGCACTTGCCAGGCCTTGCCTAAGCAGGTACTTCAGTTCACTGAGCTAACTTGCTGGCTCCCACAATTTCCTTAAGTAGCACTTTGGATCCACGGTTGGTAGGATCGGTGGTCATAGCACCGGCAGGTGAGGAAGGCAAAGTATTTTCAAGCAAAATGAACTAGCACAGCAGGGAATGGTTAAATAAATGAACGCAGGAGAGGGGGTGGCTCGGGGTTAGATGTTCACTGTCTTTCAAGCTATGAGACTATCCCTAAGCAGGGGGTCCAGGGTTTGCTGGTCCCCACTACATCCCTGTGGGAGTTTGGGGCACTCCCAGGGGTGCACAGACAACCCTCCCAGCCTGTGCTCCCACTGCACTTGCAGCTATCAGATTCTCCTTTTCTGCCCCCTTGCAATTCATTTCCAGTTCCTAGGACAGGTGATGTTGAAAATATCCATGTGTCCTCATCTGTGGGCCCAGCCGCCTAGAGCCCCCGGGCCTCTCCTGGTGGTGCTTCGGCAGCTTGCTTGCTTGAGAACGCGACAGTCAGGATGCATTCGCATTGGCTGCTCTGACAGGCTGGTGCAGGGGTTCTGCGAGGCCTGGAGCGGGGCCTCCTAATAATCCTGCAGAGGGATACCCGGATGAGGCTGGGAGCAGAGCAACATGTAAGGGTCGGCAGGGTTGTGGGGAGCCGGCCCCATGTCCCCTTGCAGCTCGCTTCAGCTCCACGCTCTCCCCAGCCCAGAAGCCAGCTGCTGTTCTTTCTCTCCATTAGCCCCCGTTTCTGCCCTTGCAGAAATCCAGAATCATCTCCCCAGTGACCTCCAGGAAGCGCGGTCCTTCTCTCTCAACTCAAGGTCACTGTGGAGGGAGGGCTCTTCTAGCTGCCCTTGTGCCCTAGCACTGCAGTACTCGACAGGCACTTTCCTGTAGTTCTGGAGGCCCAGGCCAGGGTGAATTTGGGGTGTCAGCAGGCATGGACGGATGAGAGAGCAGCATGGGATGCTGGGTGCGATGCAGTAGGAAGAGGTCAGGAGGGCTCAGGAGACCCCCAGAGAGCTCAGCCTCCAGCTCCAAAGCCAGGGCAGGCAGGGCCCCTTGGGAAGAAGTGGCTGCTCTCCCTCAGCGGGTGACAGACCCAGACCTTGTCGGGTCCTGAGAGCCAGGGGTGGGACTCCAGGGTCTCATCTCCCAGCGTGACTTTGTGTTCTCAAAAGCAGCCCATCCCTAATGGGCATTAGACAGGGGCAAGACTTGGGGAGAAGCCATTGGCCACTGGACCTCTCTGTGGTGCTGTGTCCTGTCTGTGGCTACCAGGTACCGGCAGGTGAGGTAGCCCCTGCCAGACGGAGGGGCCCTGGGGCATGGAACAAGATCCCAAGCCATCTCTCTGCCAAGTGCATGTGGAGCCTAAGAGAATTAACTCACACATTCATACACTCGGCTGGCAAATCTGTGCTGATAAGTGTCAGGCTATGACAGGCAGAGACACAGGCCCTGGCCCTGGCCCTGGCTCTGGCCCCACTTGTTCCTTCTAGGAGCTGGCAGTACCCAAATGCTTCTGCAGCTAACAATTCAAGTCACAGCTGTGACAGAAACAGAAGGAGCGGTTTTCAGGCCATAGTGCTGGGTGGAAGGCAAGCCTGGAAGGCCTCCCTGAGGAGGTGTCTGGGGTGGCTACTGTGGGCCAGGGCCTGTTCAGAGGATTGGGAACAAAGCTACAGGGACCCAAGACCTTCTTCATCAGCCCACTTCTTTGCAGGCAAGAGGAAGGAAGGAAAGAAATTAAGTATCCGATAAGACAAGTGGAAGGAAATAATAATACAGGGAAGAAGGGCAGGATGTGCAGGAGGGGCTTGAAACTTATAGCAGGGGCCTTTCTCCCTGAGCTGATATGTGAATGAAAACTTGCAGGTGATGGAGTAAGCCTCGGCATTTCTGGGTGAGTGGCAAGTGCAAAGGTCCTGGGGCAGGAGCATGGCTGGCAGTCTGAGGACGAGCAAGGAGCAGAGTGTGGTGACAGCACGTGACGGAGGCGCAAGATGGCAGACGTGAAGCCCAAGAGATCACAGGCAGCCAAACGGGCACCGCTGACGCCCCGCTGAGGACTTCGTGGGTGCTGTGCTCAGCGTATATCTTGAAAAGACAGTGACCGTTCTGCTGTAGAAAACAGGCTTCAGAGGTGGAAGGGCAAGGGGGAAATTGGGAGACCAGCTGGACATGAATAGGAGTTGGCCGGGAAGGAGGAGGGGTCCGAAAAGCTGAGGGAGCGGGAGCTAGGGCCAGAGGGGCAGGCAGGGCCACTGTCCAGCTCCTGGGGGCCGCAGGGTGTGTGGCCTCCATACTGGGGGAAAGGAAACCGTTGGAGGCTTGGGCGGCCGCAGTCCCCTCCCCTGGCCCTGCTACCCAGAGCTCTGTGGGTGGCAGCCTCCCGCTAGGGGCTGGCGAGGCCCAGGGGTGAGGCCCTTCCTGATGGTTTTCATCAGACCACTGGAAAGTTCAAGTCCGGGTGACTTTCCTCCTCCTAAGCGTAAAGCCTCCAGAGCGAGAAACGCCTCCCGGCGACGTGATTTCCCACCCCAGAAGGCCCAGCGCACTTTGCTTCTCCTCCTTCCTCTCATGGCGCCGCTGCTGAGCACTTGCAACGCGCCGGAGTCGTGACTCAGCGCTGAACCCAGCCTCACACCCCACGCCCAGCCTGGCACCAGCAGACCCAAACCCACTCATTATTCATAAGTCTAATTTAGCTCGGCGGCCGAGAGCAACTCTGCGCAGCCTGCTGGTTGGCCGAGGCCCTTTGCCTCCCGAATCCCTAATGTGCTGAGGGCCCAAAGGACCTTTTGCTCCTGGCCAGGACCCACTATGGCTGCTGCCCTCCCAGGCTGGCTGGGGAAACCCTGGAGGGACAGGAGGGACGGCTCTGCGCCACCTCACCCCACCCCACCCCCGCTGTGGGGGAGCGTGGAGCCAGCGCTGGCTCCAGGCAGGAGGGCGCTGCAGTGGCGAGGCCAGCCGGGGGCCGGTGGCTTCTCGGCCTTCCCTCCACATCACCGGCCCTGGCTGCACATCGCGCTCGTGGTAGGCTGAAGATCCGGGGGCCACTCAGCGATCTCACCGCAGGTTTTTTCTGGAACATGCATAATAAAGATGAATGAGCTGCCTGCTCCGGGGCTGGCTCTGGGAAGCAGTAGGAGCAGAGCTCTTTTCCACTGTTCTGTGAATTGCAGAGAGTACTAAATTATCTTAATCTGAAAAAGAAAAAGAAAGTCCGAGGAGTGTGCCAGTCATCCCAAGAGCGAGGCAGGGGAGTGGAGGAACATTCTAGAACCTTCTGCACTCCCAGGTTGGTGGCCTGCTGTCACCTGCCCTGTGAGCCCCTTGGGACCAGGGTAAACTCTGTTTACTTTCCCCTCCCCGACCACCCCAGGCGCCCTGCTGGCTGTGGCAGCACTTTCCATGGGGAGAGAAGGGGACACTGGGAAGCCATCATGTCCCCAGGGAAGGTGCAGCCTGGAATCCCTTGGGGGTGACGGGCACCTGGAGGTTGGAGACATTGGCATCCCAATTCCGAGGGGGTAATCCACAAAGCACCCCCCCTTCCCATGCCTCCAGGCCCTGCTTCTGAGGAGAGATGCTCTGGCCGCAGGGTCTGGGCCACCCTGCCCAAGAGTGTGACCTCAGAGCCAGGCAGCTGAGAAATGCAAACCAGCTTCGGGAGAGCACCCTGGGCGCTGCTCGTGGTGGAGCGGAGCTGAGTTTCAGGGAAGGGACATAGGTCTATTGCCTGGCCCATTGCTTTGCAGGGCTTTGTCACACAGCCTCAGCTGGTCATCCTCTGTCTGGACACTTGCTGGCCACTTCCGCTCATCCAGTTCCACACTCAGGTTCCCCTGCACTGCCTGGCGGCGTGGCAGGGTGCCCGCTCCATTCTCCCCTCTGAGGACCCTGAGCAGCTCCAGGAAGCGCAGCCAGGAGGAACAGCGCCTCTGGCCTTCCCCACCCCACACGGCCTCCCTCCCTCTCTGGAAAATAGAGGGCTGTGAGTGGAGAGAGGGTGCAGCCCCTCCAGCTCTCTAGGGCCATTCAAGACTTGGGGCTCCACAGGAAGGCTCTGCCCCCAGTTCCCGTCCCAAGGCAGCTTCCCAGAAGGGCCACCATGACCCAGCCACCAGGGCACCTATCTGAGGGCCCTCTGACTTTCAGGAAGGGCATCTGTACCTGTGGGCTCTGCTCTGAGCACAGGCCAGAGGTGACAGTGCCCACACAGGCGGTGCCATCCAGCATGACGCCAGTCACCGCAGGCCACTCTGGACCCCATCCAGTCCAGGCAAGAACCCAGGAAAGCCCTGGGGGATGGGGTCAATGCTCAGCCCTCAGGGTCCCCGGGTGTGCAGGGTGGGATGGAAGGGTGCAGCAGGGGTGTCTTTTGGTTTTTAAGCTCCTGCCATTGGGCAGCTGCCTGCCTGCCTGGCTCCCTTTTGGAGCCCAAGCCAAGGGTGCTTGTGAGGGTGCAGGGCAAGGCGTTTGCTCCAGGAAGCTCTCTGCATCTCTCTTGAGTAATACAAAGAGCTTGCACCAGGCAGTGCTCATCCCAGCTCCTGGTGCGCTTTACCCCTTACTGTGTGGGGCCTGTTTGGTGACCCGCGTTATCAAGGGTGAAGCTGAGATTGGGAGAGGTTTCAGAGTCGGGCTCTTCCAGTTAGGGCAACCAGGTGAGGCATGAATATGGGGGTGCTGCTCAATTTTTAAAACTGGCATGTAGCCAGGCTTGTCGGCATACCCCTGTAATCCTAGCACTCTGGGAGGCTGAGGCAGGAGGGTCCCAAGTTCAAGCCCAGTTTGGGCAATTTACTGAGATCCTGTCTGAAATTTGAAGAGCTGGGTCTATAGGGCAGTGCAAAGGCCATGGGTTCAATCCAGTATGAGAGAGAGAGAGAGAGAGAGAGAGAGAGAGAGAGAGAGGTGCAAAGAGAGATCTAGAAGTGGTAGAACTGGAATCTTGCCCCAGAGATGCCCATGTGGTCACACGGGTGGATGTTATCACCAGACTATGTGGAGCCAGCCAATGGGTGGCCCTGCTCCCCTGCTTTGAAGGTTGACTTTCTAAGAACATTTCACTTCCTCCCAGAGGATCCTTGTTCTGCTTCATTGATCTATGGAGCATGTGTATGGATGGGCGGTTCATTTCTTCTCACTGGTGGGAAACAGGATTCTTAGCCTCACCCATTCTGGATGATTCTTTGCTGGGACAGTTCTGCAGTCAGGGGCTGCCCAGGGCATTATGGGACATCGATGCACCTTGACCTCTGCCCACTAGAGGGCAGTAGCACCCACGGTCCTGACAGCCAAATGCCTGCGCACCTGCCCAGCTTGCGCTTGCGTGCTGCGCAGGCCTTTGCACGGGCCTCACCCATTGGCTGGGCTACCTCTTGCTCATTCAACCCCCTGGAAGATTTCTGGTGGCTCCGCATCCTCACAGGGCTGGATTTCCACTGCTGAGCATCTCAAGGTTGTGCCTGACTCACCCCTTGGAGGTCCCACACCAGGCTCAGAAGCCACACACAGAGGACAGCAGTGCCAGGTGGACAGCGGCGTGACATCCTGCACTCCCGGACTCATGGACCTAGGTTTTGGAGATTGAGAGGCAGTTGCTCCTTGGGGACCATGCCCTCCTATGTTGGTGACAAAGCCCTCCATCCCCCTGTAGCAGCTCCAGGGCTTGGGGACAAGACCGCCCTGTCACTTTCTTGGAGTGTTGTGCACGCTGACATGGCTGTCAGAGCTGAATGTCACAGCTGCGACTCAGCTGTGTGCGCGACCTTGTTTCCAGCTTTGCCACCCTACAGACCTGTCAATCAGATGGGAACCTGCCCTCCTTTTCAGGCCGGGCCTGTGCTTGGCCGCAGGCAGGGCAGACACAGTGTCTTCTGGGCTTATTTCCGGGCGGTACCAGGGATGATGGTCACCTACGTTCCCAGCCCTTCCTTTCTTTCTTTCTTTCTTTCTTTCTTTATTTATTTATTTATTTATTTTTGTTCTGAGACAGAGTCTCAGTAAGTTGTTAAATCACCCAGGCTGGGCTTGAACTTGAGAGCCTCCTGTCTCAGCCTCCCAGCCTGCAGGGATGACAGGGCTGTGGAATCAGGGCTGGCTCTCCCTGGCTTTTTGCCAGATTCCACCACGATGCTGTCCTCATGATGGGGACTGCGTTTTCTTCCACTGTCATCTTAACGTCTTCCCACCTATGCTCTCGCTCGGTCCTCCCCACTACCCTGGAAATGTGGCGGGGCAGCGCCCATCCGCCTTCTGATGAGGTGGAGAGAACCCGGGTATGGTAGCGGAGGCCCCTCCACAGGGCCGTGCAGGTCAGGGCGGAGCCTGGTCCCACAGGCCACACCCACTTAGATGCTGGTCTCCAGAACACCCTTTCCACTGCCCATCAGACCTACAGTCCCAGCGACTCTCTGGAGGCAGATGCAGAAAGATGGGGAGTTGGAGGCAGGCCTGGGCAGGTTAGCAAGAACTTGTCTTAAATGAAAGAAACAGAGAGGGCTGGGGATGTAGCTTAGTGCTCCCTGGGCTTAACCCCCAGTACTGTAAAAGAACAAGAGCACCAAATACGGACCTGCCTCCAGGCAGTTGAATGTAGCCTCTCATTCTGCACTAAGTCGCAGCTTTAGCCAAGTCAGCGGTCACCTCCAGATTTCTGACTCGGTCCTACGGGTTTTAGATTCCCTCACCTCCACCCAAGGCTGCTGCATGTGGAGGCCCTGTGTCGGGTGGGAATGGAGAGGGAGCAGGTTCTACCCAATGGGCGGGTTCCAGAGGTCCGGCTGCCTGTCACCTGCCCAGCCCCCAACCAACCTCACCATTCCACAAGCTCCTCCGGGGCCACTCACCTACTCTCTGCCACTTTGGTGTCT
Source organism: Capromys pilorides (assembly GCA_004027915.1). NCBI lineage: Eukaryota > Metazoa > Chordata > Mammalia > Rodentia > Capromyidae > Capromys > Capromys pilorides. The sequence goes on along the minus strand of PVKN010000152.1, from coordinate 20,374 downwards.
TTTTCAAGGGCTGTGGAAATTTCCAGACTGCCCCTCATGGGGGCAGAGATGGGAGCTCACTGGCCCTCTTGGGTGTCCCCAGATTAGTGGGGAGAAAATCTCTAGGACCTTGCGGCTACCCATAGTTGTGTCCTTTAACTTACTGCAATGGTACAAATGTTCCTTCTAACATTCTGCGCACATCCGATCCCTGCCAGGTGGGGTGGCACATCCCTGTCTCAGTTACTTTTCTCTCAGTGCCGGGACAAACACCTGACACCCAAAATGAAGGAAGGAAAGGTTTATTTGGCTCACAGTTAGTGGAGGTTTCAGTCCATACTCAGCTGTCTCCAAGACAGAATGGCACCTGGCAGAGGGCAACCTTTCATGGCAACAGGCAAGAGCAAGAGCAAGGGAGAGCTCGCAGCAGCTCAAGCAGCTAACTTCTCTTCCTCCTTACATTGAAATGCAAATCACCTGCCCCAGGGGAGGTGCAGCACCCATCCCCACAATAATCAATCACAAGTTCCAGAAGCTGCCTGATGCCTGCGTGAGGCTTTGTGGGGACACCTAGACACAAACCATAACACACAGAAATGGCAGGAGTTCAAGCTTGAGGAGCGGCCAGACCGCTTAGCCCCCGGAGGCTGGAATGCCTTGCACACCCTAACAGGATCTGAGCCAGGGTGAACACGGCAGAGGCAGGAGGATGCGTCCAGAGACAGCTGCAAGGGGGCAGGAAAGAGCAGGACGCAGCTCGACCTGCATAGGAGCAGCCCAGCTGGAGGAGGGAGCTGGAGAAACATCCAGGAGTCGACAAGGCCAGGCTGGCAGGAAGGAGAAGGACAGAGGTGCCACCAGGGCCCAGCTCCATGGCAGCACCCGAGTGCCTGGCAAATGGGACACTGAAAAGTAACTGTTGGGTGAATGAACAAGTGAGTGAATGATGTGAGTTTTAAGCCATGCCTTGTAGGGAAGAACAGAAGAAATATTCACATAAAAGCACTGGAGGCTTGCAGAGATTCACGGAGTGGTTCGGCTACTGTAACACAGTACCAAAAGAGCAGTGCCTACATGCCTTTCAGGAGACAGTCTGTGTAAGCATATGGGAGGTGTAGGGCAGCTGTGCAATCATCTGAAACCCAGGCTCTTTATGGCTTTATCATCTTGCATACATGGTTTCTGCCTCATGGCCCAACGGAGCTGCTCTGGTTCCTGCTACTACATATGCATCCTACCTATTTGCACTGTGTGTGTTTTCCAGCCGGTGATGAAGGAGACTTTCAAGGTCATGGCCTGAGGTTATCCACATGACTTATAATCAGATACTATTGCACAGTACTGGGTTCCAAGACCACACTCAGCTGCATGAGAATCTGTGAGTGACAGTCTTTATCTGAGCAGTGATATTCCCAGGCAAAGCTGAGGGATCTATGTCCACAGGGAGAGGGGAGTGTGTGGAAACCGGGAAGCAAGCGCCCTGCCGCTGTTCTTGTCATTTGAGGCCCACACAGTGAATTTTCAGGACACCAAATTTGGTTGACCTACAAGAGGGGTTGTTTTGGTGATGCTGTTGTAGGCAGCTAAACTGGATAGAAATATCATAGGCAGTCAGACAGGGCCAGGCCCTCGAGGAGACAGCATGGGAGACGGAAGCCCTTGCAACTTAGGAAGAGACCACCGCACAGCTGTGGGCCACACCTCAAGACAGAAGAGGAAACAAATGCAACCCATAACTCCCTAGGGATGGGCATCAGGGGTTGACGTTCTCACTTGTATCAATCACTTTAAAGCCAGAAAGCGTCACTAACCCAATCCCAATGGAAAGAGACCACTGGCTATGTGACTCACCTCCTCACTTGGTCCTGGATTTAATCAATTTTACCTGAGCAATGGCGCTTGGAATCTCACTGGTTCTGCCCCACCTCCTGCCCACCTAAGTGAGTTCCCGTGGTCTCTACCTTAGACTCGCCTCACCACATGGTTTTACTCTATAAAAGTCCCTGGAAAAGTCAGCTTCTGGGGCAATCCACCTGGGTCCCCTCCTGTCCTCTTGGACAGGAGCTTTCTTCCCCCCAATCCATATGTTCTGCTCTTAACGTCCATTGTCCCTAAAATTCATTCTTTGGCCCAGGAATCTTTCAGGTTGGGAGTTTCATTCTCCTCTATCAAGGAGAAAGAAACCAGCAGAACACGGTCCCCAGAGGAGCCCTGTCCACAGAAAGCTCAGCAGGCTCAGGACAGTCCCAAGTAATCCAGGAGTGACTCAGGCCACCTCCAAGTCCATGGCCGAGGCTGAGACAGGAAGGCTCCCTGGCAGGGCATGTGGTCCCCTGCGAGGGTCAGGGTGGAAAGGTGGCCAGGTGCCCGCAGGCCCTGGAGGTCTGGAGGGAGCTGGCTCTTCCTGGTCACCCATCCAGGCCCCAAAGGACCACACACCTTCCGGGATCACAGAGCTTTGGTTGGGGCTGGGGTGTGGGCCGAGGCAGGTGAGGCAGCTCTGGTTCTGCTGGATCCTCCTGTCCTCGTCTGGTTGCTCCCCACTCTCGCCCTGTGACCAGACGCGTGTGTAAGGCTTCACGTCCTCCATGGCTTGCTGTTTTCACGCTGACCTTGCAGGCGGAGGAGGGCACGGCCGTCTTCGGCTTTATGAGTTTCATTTGCATTTCCCCAATAAGCAATGAAACGGCCTATGCTCGGATGTTTATAGCCATTCTGGGTAGCCTCTTTGTGAAGTGCCTGTTGCAATAACATTTTATACCCTTTATTTGCATAAATGACATTCTGTCCCCATGGTGCATCTGGCCCTCTCCCTGGAGAGTTGCTCTTCCTTCCTGCTCCAAACTCAGGAGTCTTCAGGGGATGAAGCAGACCTACAGTACTCCTCATCTTCAGCGCCAGAGTCACTGGGAGATGACTGTCCCCTGCAGTCTGTTCCTGGTTCTTCCTGCTTAAGACTGCTTAAAAGGCCAGGTTTGCCTAGACGCGCACCCGCGTGCACGTGTGCGCATGCATGTGTGCGTGTGCGCATGCGTAGCTCAGTGGCCCAGCGCTTGGCCAGCACCCGCAAGGCCCAAGGCTCCACCCCCTGCACTGTGAAGGGCAGGAGAAAGGCGCGAAGAGATTGGAGGGAAATTTAACCATGCCATTCAGGTCCAGTGATCTGTTCTGAAATTCAGAGACCAAGAGGCCTAAGCTGTTCAAGAGGATCCAGTGTGAGCCTCGGGTGAAGGGGACATGTGACCGCGGTATCCGCGTGGGCATCTGAGCCCAGGCACAGGGCCCACCTCACCTTCCGCAGCTCCCTGCTCAAGACCCAAAGTCTGCGAGAAAAGTTGTAAACTGCATTAGTCCTAGGGAAGAAACTCAAGCAGCGCGCGTGGAGAGCAATGTGGCTGATCGAGGAAGTTAATCAGGGATGCTAGATAGCACCTGGCAGCTTCGGAACTAGGCAACTGCGTGCGGGATGGAGATAGAGACAGAGAGGAAGGTGACTGAGGGCTTACTAACAGCTGAGGTTTCTGCCAGCCATATAAACCTGGTCACTTGCACCTTTGTAGAGAGAAGTCCCGGCCCTCAGCTCAGCCCACCTGCTAGGTTTTTGGTTCTCATCAGGGACAAAGAATTTCCAGGTGCGTAGGAGGCGCAGGCAGCCGTACCAGGCAGAGCTAGAGAGAGAGGAAGGCTAAGAAAAGCCTCTGGCCAGAGTGCCTGGAGGGGCCTCCTCCCACGCAAGGCAGGGGTGAAGATGGCTGCTTCTGAGAGCACGATGCAGCTGAGCTGGGCCGTGGGCCGGTGGGTCACTGTCTCAGCTCTGGCTCCCAGAGCTCTGGAGCAACCCGGTGGCCTGAGGGACATTTGTCTCCCAGGAGACGACAGCTTGCATGGGAGAAATGCTGGTCCTGTTCCCATCACGGGCAATGGCTCCTGCCTGGGGGATGGTGACTCCATGCCAGGGTGGGCTGCAAGGCTCTGCTGTCCCTGGAGCCCAAGGTGAGGGGAGGGTTAGTCTTTCTGGTGTCGTTCCTGGGGGTCTGGACCTGGATGTTGTGAACCACAAGTGAGCATCCCTGAAAATCCTGTAAAGTACTTTCGCTGCTCTTGTCCTGGTGTCCTCAGTCTGGAGGGGGTGAATGAGGCTTCAGTAAACCTCGCCTGACAGCTGCTCCTGCAGTAACCACGGCAGCTCTGGGCTGAGCTGAGCAGCGCCCTGGCCAACTCAGAGTTTTCAGGTAAGGAGAGGCCAAAAACAGTTTGTCTCTTTTCTACTTTATTACTTTTATCCTGCCTCAGGCACCCTGGAATCCATTCTTGAACATAATCAATGCAAGAAAGGAAGGAAGAAAGAAGAAAGTTTAGCAACACCCAACTAATTTAGACTAATTTGAATCTTTGTTGGATTATTTTGAATAGCATGCCAGAAAAAGAAGTCATTCATAATACATTCAAAATCTCTTTTAAAAATTCTTTCCCCAGCCCAGGCATTGTGGTGCAGATCTGTAATCCCAGCACTTGGGAGGCTGAGGTGGGAGGATTGCAATGAGTTGGAGACCAAGCTGGGCTACACAGTGAGTTTGAGACCAGCCTGGACTGTGTGGAGACCCTGTATCCACCCTCCCGCCCCCACAGTAAGTCCTTTCCTAGTTTTTTCCTTAGTACACAGTGCCGCACGGTGACCCTTTTCCCTTCACACTCAAAGAAGGTAAAACAATGATCTCTCATTCAACCTCCATGAGCTCTCTAGCTCTTTCATTTTTTACCCATTGCCTAAGATTTTTCTTGCTTTTTATCTGATCTTCTCCCCTTTGGAACTCCCTCTTTCCTGCTGTGACAGACACCTCCCCATCTGCTGGCCCTAGTCAATGGTCTCTAGCCACAAGGAAGAGGCTGAGGAATTGAGTAGCCAAGACTCCTCAAGGGTGGAAAGAGCCTATCCCGTCAGCTATGGCTGTCATCCCAGCAATCTGGTAAACTGATGCAGGAAAATCAAAAGTTAGAGCCCAGCCTGGACAACTTAGTGACTTTGTGAGACCCTGCTTTAAAACAAAGACTAACGAGAGGCTTGGGCTGCAGTTCAGTGGAAACCCCTGTGTTCGGGTCCAGCAGGGCAGACAGAGAGGATCACACCAACTGAATCCTCCTCAGGAAGGAAGAGGAAGGAGGTCGTCCCTCCGTGCGAGCCTGCCTGTGGTGGGTGCCAGCTGGTGGTCACCTGGGGGCCGTGGCCAGAGGCCTAAGAGGCAGAGCTGGAGAAGCCACTGGAGCTGGTTCTGCTGGTGCTCGGGCTATGCTGTGGATGACCTTGTCGTGCTGGCTTTCCCGGTGAGCTTGGCTGTCCTTGTCAGAGGAGGCGCTCAGGACCTCCTTATTGCTGCACATGGCTGCAGTTCACTTTGGGGGAGCTCTAGTCCTCACCCAGACATTCCCCTCACCCTAGCTCCAGAGGGGAAGATGCTGCACTGCTCAGTCCCCTGGGAGCAGGGAGACCCGGGAGCACCGGGAAGCCCCAGAGCCCAGGAGCCCTGGAGCCTGGAGTCCCTTTTCCCAGGTCCTGTGCAGCCCAGCTGGTAATCAGCTAAGACAGTGACAGCCCATGGGGCATTACAGTTAGGGCTCTCTGGCAGCCCCATGCAGCTAGGCAGTCATTGTCCCACTTGGAGAAGAACGCAAGGCTCAGAGGGACAGGGAGCTTTCGTCCAAGAGCCAAGTGGTGGTACAGCCAGATATGGCACTCGCAACACCACAGAGCGTGGCATTCTCATCCACGCCACCACGCTGCCTCCTGAGGCTGCCGCTGTCTCCATACCTAACAAAGAGTCAACGTTGGCGGAGGTCTCTCTGGGGACCAGCCTTGTTTGGACTTTTTCCTACATCAGCTCCTTGAGGCCTCACCCTGTGAGACCTTGTGTTACTCTTATTACCCATCTTCCGTGGGCCACCAGAGATACTGCAAAGCCGTCCATGAGGTCATCATAATCCAGGCCAAGGGCTGGTGTCTGGTGCAGACACCGTGCTGAGGGTTTCACATGACCGCCAAAATTCTGTGAGATTGTTGTGGGATCTTTATAGAACAAGTCTGCATAGCACTTGGATCTGAGTAGAAGGGTTTGGGGATGGCTGTCAGATTGGAAGGGATCTGAAGTGTGTATAGTTCTTTACCTAAGAGTGAGGATGTCCATTTGTCCTTCGTAGAGAAAGGGGCAGTGGCCCTGAGGGAGTAACTGTCACTTTCATTTCCATTTTTTAAAAATATTTATTTATTTATTTATTTGGTATACAGTCTCACTATGCAGCCTGGACTTGTAATGATCCTCCTATCTCAGCCTCTGTCATGCTGGGATTACAGATGTGTGCCACTACGCCCACTTTCAGGGCTGGCATGGCATACACTACCGGGGACTGAACTCAAGACCTTGTGCTTTCTAGTCAGGCACTTAGACTGCCACGCTGTCTCTGCAGCCCCTCATTCCCACTTGGTAGCTGAGACTCAGACTCAGCACACACAGGCAACCCTGTCCTGGCAGGCGCACATCCCCCGAGGTTACCTGTGGGCCAGCAGGCCTCTGCAGGGCCCAGGTGAACTGAAGGTGAATCTTAGTGGGGCAAGCCTGATTTAAGGAAGGAATCAAAAGCTACAGGAGATGCCAGGCATGCTGGGGCAATTCAAGGTACCTAGGAGGCGGAGGCAGGAGGATTGCAAATTTGATCCCAGCTTGGGCAACTTAGCGAGATCCTGTCTGCAATTAAATACATAAAAAAGAGGGCTGGGGAGATAGCTCCATGGCACAAGTGCCTGCCTGGCAAATGCAAGATTGTGAGTTTGAACCCCGGTCCAGCAAAAAAATAAATAAATACATAAAAAAGAGGTGGGGGTGTTCTTCGGTACTCCCTAGGTTCATTCCTCTATACTGCAGCAAAATAGAAAAGAAAAGCTGCAGCTCTAGGCTGAGGTCAGGCTCCAGGAGTTGGGCGGGAACAAGCCCAGAGCCCTCAGCGGAGGTGCCACGCGGCTTCTTCACCGAGTCCAGAAACAGCCAAGCAAGGGGCACCTCCACCTTAGGTCTCCGATGAGCTTCCAAGGTAAGCTGCCCACTTCCGGTGGGGGGCTGCACCCTATATACCTTCTACCTCAGGCTCTGTCACCGCCTCTGTCCCTCCCACCAGAAGAAAGGGCTTCTGGGAACCAGGCTCCTTGGAGTTCTTATCTGCAGAGGAGATGTGGAACCAGCTACACTGCAGAGGCTGAGAAGTTATCCAAGCCCTGAGTGGTAAACTCACAACCTGGTGGACTGGCTGCAAGGAAAGCAGGTCAGAAGGCCCCGTGCATGGTTCTCAGCCAGCGCATGGCCTGTTCCTGATGAGTGCTCTGTAGCCACACACTGTACCTGTCCTGAAGTGACAACTTGTGAAACACATTTCCCCAGCCGGGCGTGGTGGCACACACCTGTAATCCCAGCACTTGGGAGGCTGAGGCAGGAGGATCAGTGTGAGTTCGAGACCAGCCTGGGCTACAAAAGTGAGCTCAAGGCCAGCCTGAACTGCATAGCAAGAGCCTGTCTCAAAAAGACCAAAAAAAAAAAAAAAAAAAAGAAGGAAAGAAAGAAAGAAAAGGAACACATTTCCCCCAGTAGAGAGAACCCACACACAAGTGTCGGCTGTACAGGTTCTAGAAAGTAGCACTCTGTGTTTTTGCACAAATGATGCAGTGCCCTGGTATAGAGCTTATTTTTGTGGCAGAATTGAAGTTCATTGAGAGCATCCGGCATTCTGAAGGAGATACTGAAGTTTTCCTGTTACATTTCCTTGTGGGTGAGAAAGAAACTGAACACAGGAGCAGAGACAGCCCCCTGGCGTTGGCAAAGCATCGAAGTTGCCAATCCTTTCGCCAGTGAAGGTGCACAAAAATCTGTTTGAAGCTCCATGCCCAGCTGGCAGGTGGCCCTGTGACCTTCAAGGACAGATCGCTGTGGTTTATATCTAGGTGTCCCCAAAGCCTCTGGTAATCACAGGCAGGACCTTTGAAAGGTGGTGGATTCTAGGGGCATTGTAGCTGGCTTGCCAGGAGGAGGAACCCTGCCCGGAGGAGGGCCGTGGGCGTGGCTAGAGAGCTGCTCCACCCCTCCTGGCTCCTCCCTCTATTTGCCCTCTACTTCCAGCTGGTGGTGAGCAGATCTGAGCACTTTTCCATCCATGCCTCTCAGCCATGCCATCCTGCCTCAGGGCCTGCCAGCCACATACTGTACCTCCGAGCCCAGATAAACCTTTCCTCCTCGTCTCAGCTGCTTGTCTCCCAGGACCAAGACAAAACACCAGACACCCAAAACTAAAAGGGAAAGATTTGTTTAGTTCATGGTTTGTAGAGGTTTCAGCCCATACTCGGCTGGCTCCAAGGCAGGGAGGCTTCACAGAGACTAGTTCATGGCACCTACAAGATAGCAGAAGCAATAAGTGAAGAAGGCAATACATTCTATGCAGGTTCCCACCCTAGGCCAGGTGTAGCATTAATTTCCTTAATTCCAGGCAGAACTTTGTCAACCAATCAGTGGACTGACTGACTCATTACAGATCCTTAATCCCAGCATCACACTCTGGCTTCAGTCACCTCTGAAGAAGCTCTGACCACTTGAGGCTTTGGGGGAGACACACCCACATAAGCTATAGCACTCCTTTAAATTGTGAGTATCTGGTATTCTACTCAGCCACAAAGAAAGTAGCTGAGACATAGGCCCACGCCTTTGGCTGATGACTCCAGCTCTCTAGGCCTCAGTCTCCGAATCTGCAAAGTGGAAATAAGCGTATTCCCCAGGACTGGTTCCCTGGGACCCCCGATGGCCAGCATGGGTCTTTGCAGCCTCAGGCCCTGGACAGCATGGGCCAACAGTGGGTACAGCTCCTGCTGCTGCTGTGGCTGTAAGGAAGGAGTGGTTTGGGGGTGCGCAGTGGCCGTGGATTAGTATCAGTGCAGGGAGTCTCGTCTGATGCTCATCTCTGAGGAGAACGTTTTGCCATCAGCCATCCCATCTCCCCTTGCCCTTCCCATTCCCTTCAGATGAAGGACCCTTCTATTCTGCAGCCTTCCCACTGAGGGAGACACTGACTGCCTCCTCTCGCAGTGGGCTCTGATTGGTTTATGGGATGTACTGTCTTGCCCTGTCATTGGCTCACAACCAAACATGATTTTTAAAGGCCCAATGAGGGCAAACCCTAGGGATGTGCCTGTGGAAAGGAGTAGCTAGGAGCGGTGTGGGGGGTGCTTTGGGGGCTGCCGCAGCGGCTTGGGTGAGCCTCTGGATCCTCCAGCCTGGGAGCTGGCTCATAACTGCACTTTCTGGTGCATAATAGAAATTTCCTATATTGCATTTTTTTGCAATATTTATTGCATTTTGTATCTGAAAACATCCTGTCATGGTACATTCTTTTTTCCCCTGATACTACCACTAAGCTATCTCACTTGTTCTCTGTCTGTCTGTCTGTCTGTCTGTCTGTCTCTCTCTCTCTCTCTCTTTTGTTTTTTTTTTTTTTTTTTTTTTT
>PVKN010000152.1:0-10764 GCA_004027915.1 Capromys pilorides | reverse complement strand
AGGGCTATAAAAGTGAGCTCAAGGCCAGCCTGAACTGCATAGTGAAACCCTGTCTCAAAAAGACAAAAACAAAACAACAACAACAAAAAACTAGGGTCAGGGCAATAGCTCGGTAGGCTAAAGCACCTGTTTAGGCAATTGCAGGGACCATGGTTCGATCCCTGGCACCACATGCTATGCCATCCCTGCCCTCAGGACAGGCTGAGCCGGCCACAGAGTCTAGGCATGGTAGCGTATTCCGTGAGCTGCATAGTGAGACCCTGTACCAACCACATACATTTTTAAAAGACCCTTCCCATCCTCTATATTGCGTGCAGGCTCCCTGCCCTAGGGCAGGCGTAGGGTGCACACCCTCAATCCTAGCCGGAGCTCCACCAACCAATTAGTGGACTGACTCACTAAGCCCTTGTGTTTGTCTTCGTGCCTACTTTTGTTTATGAAAAAAAACCTTTATGACAAACAATAAGAGGATCACAATACTCAGGTCTGTGTCTTGGACTCTGAGCGAGTACTTGGGAGGCGATGGTGCGCCGTGTACCACGAGCTGCCGGCAGCGCTGCTCGCGTCCTCTCCTGGGGAGAGCCACAGCCTCTTATTATTGTCCGTGTTCCTGGTTTCTGGGCAGAGTCTGGGACATCGCAGATGATTAATCATTTGTTGAATTCACAGACGTGACTGCTGCCTCCTGGAACTTTCCGATTCACTGAAAAGCAAGACACATGGCCCTGAATCTAAATAAGACGCGAGACAAGCCATAACCACGTCCCAGCACAAGTCCTGCGAGCAACTGCTGCTGTCAGAGCTAATCCACCTTGAAGCGGCCGCAGCGCTACTGCAAATGAACCAGCAAACAGCAGATAATAGGCCTGTCGTGTGGATCGGGTGGCCTCTGGTAAGGCCCCGGGGTCACAGCAGCTTCTCCTTAAAGGCTAAGTTGGAATTATTGCTTAATTTCCAAAAAGGTGTCACTTAGGATACTAGTGGCCCAGATGGAACAGAAAATTGGTTGCTTATGGCTTGCATGCACCAGGAACTGCAGGATTTGTGTGTGTGACCAGTGCAGGGGTAGGGAGCTCTCTGGACACACGAACAAGGTGGGCAGACCTTGCGCCTCCATCCCTGTGTGCGGCCTCACTCCACGTCGGTTTCACCCTCCTTCTCTGTCTGGGAGCAAGTTGGTGCCAGCGGCTCCCACTGTGGACCATCCAGGTGTCACATAACTGGGAAAAGGCTGGGGTCCCCCTTCTCCCTCACAGACCCAAGCCCTCACCCAGAACCAGCTACCATGCCCACTGGGCTGTTGGTGTTCGGAGGTGCCCAGCCTTTGATCATCTGCTTCACCCCGTCGGCAGTTCACCTAGGTACCAGGGACACTGTGCTCTGAGAAAGGTAAGTACCTCAGTCCCTTCCATCGAGACAGCACAGGCCAGTTCCGACATGCACAAAGAGAGCAGTGGTGGCCGCCTCACTCAGAGCATCCCCTGCCGAGCGCTTCCTGGCTGCTAGACTCTGCCAGGCCCAATCTTTCAACAAATCTTCCAACAACCCTTCGGTGCAAGTCACATCCTCCTCTCAGTGGACAGCTGAGGTGTGGAGGTGTGTTATGGTTTGTATGTAGTTGTCCCCCCAGTGTTTCATGTAAATCATGGGGTAGTTGGTGCTTGAGGAGCAGTGCATGGCTTGAGGGGCGGGGCCAGAGAGGAGCAAACTGTTAAACTGACAGCATGCCCCACCCACCCAGGCCTGGTGGCCTCTGTTGGGGATATGAAGCAGATCATCCTGGACATGGTGGTGCCCCAGCCTCCCTTCTATGCCCCATAGCACAGGACGGCAGTGTCTCCTGGTCTTGCTATATAGTTCAGGCTGCTTTAAACTATGAAACCTCTAGTAACTGTGAGCTAAATAAACCTTTCCTTCACTAAGCTTGGGTGTCAGGTACTTGTCCCAGTGAGAGAAGAATAACTAAGACAGAATTTGGTATGAGGAATGGGATCGTTGCTGTGGCTAAACCTGACCATGTGGATTACAAGCTTTTGGGAATCGCTTATAGAAAGAGATAGGAAAGGTTTGGGGATGTTGCCTATAAGAGAAGTACTGAACAACTTTGGCTGTTCTGTTTGGAAGATTCTGGTCAGAGCTTAGACTAGAATGCTGATAGAAAGCTTGCCTGTAAAGAACAGGCTGTGGAGGTTTCTGTTAGGAAGAAGGACCACATTGGTTGTTTGATTCCAGATCATTTGTGTTTTGGCTTGGAAAAAAGTCTGTCTGAATTTTGCCTGTGTCCAGAGACTTTGTCTGAGATTGAAATTAAGCATGGCAAGCTGACTAATCTTTCAAAGGAAATCTAAAAGCAGTCAAATATTGGAGCAGTGGCCTGGTTATTGACAGGGGCTCTTAGTCAGATTTATGTTGGGAATGAAGAGAAAAGAGCCCAGCAGAATGACTTAAAGTGTTGTGAGTTTGGCCAGAAAGAAGTGCCAGGAAGTCAGTGGTCTGCAAAGATAGAGAGGAGAACTCCACTGCTCAGGAGGAATAGGAGAATAGAAAAGATGTCCTGAGGGCATCACAGGAAGCAGCAGGTCTCCATCCTTTGCCGCCTGAAAACCCCAAGCATAAGGGACTTTGCTTTGAGGAGAAATCTACAGAGGCCCATATTCCAGAATGAAGGTGGTGGCAGCCATGCCAGGTTCCAGAAAGGCACCAGCATAGAGAATTTGTTCCTCAGAATCAGGGTCAGAGTGCTCAGAAATCCAAGCACTCAACCCCTACAGCCAAGAGAGAGGAAAGCCTGGCTACTGCTCCAGCTGGCAGCAGACCTTGGCATCTCCCACATGTCATTGATTTTAGGTATATGCAGAATGCAGGAGTTGTGAGGTTAAGAAGGCTTCCACCTTGATTTCAGAAAAAGGCCTGGGAAGCCAGGCAGTGTGCCCCTGAGAGGGCAATGTGTGAAGCTGTGAGCAAAAAGCCTGTTCAGTGGAAACCCCAGAAGTTTGGAAAAGTCAGGAATGTGGACCATCTAAGGAAAACTTTAAGGAAGGAATAAAGCCACCCTAACAGAGAAGCCATGGGAGCTACCACCAAGAGTGCCAGAGGGGTGGAGCCACATGGAGTTCACAGTTTGCCACAGATTGCTTCAGATGTTTCACAAGGACCTATAGGACTTAATGTTTGCCCTGCTGGCTTTTGGACTTGTTTTGGCCGTAATGGTTTGTATCCTTCTGTGTATACCTTTTGGAATGGCAATGTTTATCTTCTGCCTTTGAGTGTTGGATTATTTAACTTTTCATTTGTACAGTGGCTCACAATTGAGTTTGCCTTGGATCTTGGAGGAGACTTGGGCCTTGGACTTTTCAGCAATGCTGAAGCTGTTGGGACTTTGTCAACTCCTAGAGATGGACTAAAATGCCTTTTGCAGAAAGGGATGGGCATGAGACTTTGCAGATCCAAGGGTGGAATGTTATGGTTTGTATCTAGTTGTCCCTCCAATGCCTCATGTAAATCGTGGGGCAGTTGCTGCATGGCTCAGGGGGTAGGGCTGGAGAACCAGGGCTGGGCTTGAGGAGCAGGGCCAGAGAGGCTCCAACAGTTAAACTGACAGCATGTGCCTCCCACCCACCAAAGCCTGGTGGCCTGTCTTGGAGGTATGGAGCAGATCATCCTGGACACAGTGGCATCCCAGCCTCTCTTCCAGATCCTGTAGCATGGGACGGCAGTGTCTCGAGGTCTTGCTGTGTAATTCAGGCTGCTTTAAACTATGAAACCTCCAGTAACTGTGAGCTAAATAAACCTTTCCTTCCCTAAGTTGGGTGTCTCAGCAACGAGAGAAGAATAACTAAGACAAGATGGTTATTTCCTCCTTTCCTTAGAGCAGAGGCTGACAAACTACACATAGCCCACTGTCTGTTTCTATAGTTTTCCTGGTGCACTAAGGTAAGCTGGGTGTCCAGAAGGCCCACAGCTGCTGCTTGGAGCCATGGCACAGTTGGGCCCTGCAACCGAGCCCGTGTGACCACAAAACCCCAAATGCGTGCTACCTGCTATCTGGCCCTTCAGAGAACAAATGTGCTCCAGTGAGAGAGGATCGGATCTGCATTTCAGGGCAGCCATCTGGGGGCTGAGTGGAGGGCTGCGGGGAGCAGAGGCAGCCCTGCTGTGAGAAAGCACCGTGAGAAACCTGCTGGCTGAGGTGATAGAAGCAGGCAGAGAACCATCTGCCTTGAGTCAGAGATCCCAGGAGAGCTCAGCCTGTCACTCTTTCTGAGAAATTGACAGGAGAAGTTGACACGCGTCACGCAAAGGGACCTTTAGGAGTGATTCACAGCTTGAGCTGTGTTTCCGCTGTGAGGCGTGGCTGGGGGGCAGGGCATCCCCCACAGGCCTGTTTCTTGGAATTATCTCCTGAGGAAGACGCAGGCCCGCACTTGCCTGTCAGGGGAGCTGGGTCCTGGGCTCATCTGAAGCGCACAGTTTCCAGGGAGCAGACCCAAGGGGGCCCAGGGTGGGGGTCACGTGCTGCAGGTGCATGGCCCTCAAGACTCAGCATGTCTTCTTCTTCCTCTAAAGATGTGACCTGCACCTCAGATTTCTTTCTCACCCTGAAATCTCTTGAGGTGGGCACTCAGGGCAGGTAGGCACTTCCAGCACAGTGATCAGAAACCCCCTGGGGACAGAGCTGGTCCTCCAACGAAGCCCTCTGCTGCTGCTGGCCCTGCCCACACCTCTCACAGGTGGGGAAGGCTGCCGCTCAGGGTCACGGTGCCACGTGGGCCAATGGTGGTGAGGCTGGCACAGGCTCTTGACGGCAGAGCTGGCCAGGTGGGGAGCCCAGCCCCTGTCTGTGTGGCAGTCCTTCTGCCCCTCCATGGCTGTCACTTCACACTTCTCCCTGAGCGAGCTGCTGACTAATACCTGCTCTATGAGTCAGAACATTTTAGTGGCAACTGACAGCTCAGGCCAAACTGGCTTAAGCACAGAAGGGAAATTACTGAAAATTTCTGGAGTGGATTCTACTTCAGGCAGCTCTGGATTCAGGGGCTCAAAGGGTGTCGTTAGAAGTCTGTCTCTCTTTGCCTCTGGGCTTGGCTGTCCCTGCCTGTCCTGTGGGGACATAGCTGTAAGCTCCTGGTTTATATCTGCTAACTTGGTTTTCCTAACAGAAATACTAATTAAGCCTGCTAATTAATTTATAGTAGCAGCCCTGGGATTCAGTTGTCCCTAGACCCAGTGGAGTCATATGACCTCGGCTAACCAATCACTGTGTCCAGCACGATACTGCATTCTCATTGGCCAATGCTGGGTCACATGCTCATCCCTGGGGCTAGGAGAGGGCAGCTCCATCCAACCTGCAGGGGACCCACTATGGGGGAGGGGTGGCTCTCCAAAGCAGTTCGGTACCATGGTGCTGGGACAGAGGAAAAATGACAGATGAGAATTGTGCCGGACACCTCTGAGACAGAGCTAGGAAAACAGCATGTGTGAGCTGGACCGGCTCGTGCAAAAGACAGAAGTTACATGTAAGAGGGCCTCTGTGGACTGTCACCTAACCAGGCACCACTTACGCAGGCTTAGGCCAGGGGATGTGGGTCTAGGGGCTGGGTGTAAGTAGGGAGCAAGAGTAGAAGGGTTCATATGAGCTCGGGGTAGGGTTGGAGGAGCCCCCTTCCTTCTTTCTTCCACCTTTCCTCTTTCCAACCCTTTCCATGCACCCAGGAGGCTGAGGCGGGAGAGTCACAAGTTCGAGGCCAGCCTGGGCTACAGAGTGAGACCCCGTCTAAAAATAAACAATGATCTCAGAGGGAGGAGCCAGGGAGCATCTGAGGGGTGACCCCTGTGCTCACCAGTGTAGGTCTGGAGCCAAATCATCCTGCTAAAGTCTCTCTTGAGGTGGAACCTTATGGGAAGGGGTGGGCACTGGGAGTGGGTGCGGATGCTCCTCCCTTTCGCTCTCTTTCCGGCTGCCTGGAGGTGAGCAGCCGGCCACGGCCTTGCCCTTTCCCTCCTGGCACAGCTGGATAACGGACTGAGCCCACTGAGACTGCAAACCAGAGCAAACCTGGCCTCCTCCGAGTCCCGGACGTTGGATATTTTCTCAGCACATGAGAACGCTGACTGATACAAATGGGGTGGTCAGGGAAAGGACACTGAGCCTGGTGACTCTGAGGCAACAGGAGTCCCCAGGGCTTAAGAAACAGCCACAGCGCCCAGCATGGTAGCACCCTAAGGGCCAGAAGCAGCGAACGGCCTGGTCCCATTTTACAGATAAGGACATTGAGGCTCAGAGAAGTGGCTCGAGGCCTGTGGCCCAAGGACTGTGGCCTGCTGGCCCACAGGGGAGCTTGTGTTGGAGCTTGTGTTTGAACACAGGTCTTTGTAGCCGCTGAAGTCTCCTGCTCCAAAGAGCTGCCAGCATTGCTGGTGACAACCAGAATAAACGGTGCTCTGCCACCCTGAGGGAGGAGCACGCGGGCACTCGCTCTCCCTTTGTACTTTCCACGTTTCTGAGCTGGCACCGGCTGGTATTCAAGTCACCCGTGGCACATGGGGGGGGTGAAGGGCAGAGACTGGGCCCACCTGGCCATTCAGGCAGGAGCCAGGCCAGATGCCCTCCCTGAAGAGGGTGACAGGACACACCGCTGAGTCCCCCGCTTCCCACTCCAGAGGCTGCGGTGCAGCAGGAGGGCGGGGTGACTTTCCCACCACATAAATGTCACCTTGCTTCCTGCCTTCCTTTCATATCAGTGAGGTGGCAAGTGGCCGCTATCTCCAAAGGAATGGCTCTGGCCTCCTCCTCCTCCAAGTGCCACCCGGTGGCCCAGAGTGCAGCTTAATCGTAGAGAACTTTCATAGCTTGCCCCACGCCCTGCTTGGATCCCAAGAGGTCTGAGCTGGGCATGTGAGAGTGATGGCAGAATGGTGTCCCAAGGGCCTGCATCCTGCGTGGCGGGTGCTTGGAGGGCCTGGGTGGGGGTGGCGGGCTCCCCGACCCCAAGACTGGACTCGGGGCTCCTGACGTGTACTTCCACAGTAAGTGCTCCTCCGCAGCTGACACATCCTGGCAGGTGGATGTGTGCTGTCACCCCCAGGGACAGCACCTTGGGTCCCTTGCAAATGTCTTTACCTCTGCTCTGTGCCTTTTCGCTAGGGATGGAATCACCCCCATTTTTAGGTGGGACCCACACCCAGGCCTGGCCAGTTACCACAGCCTCTCCTTGACCCACCTGGTTGATTCAGATGTGAACAAAAACTCCCGAGCTCAGCCGACAAGACTTAGGGGGGATTTGGGTGTGAATTACTAGAAAAGAGAGGTCGTCCTGCTGAGAAGCGGCTGAGCAGGGAAGAGGGAGCCAGCTACCGTTCCTTGGGGGACTCTGCTTCACTATGGGGCCACAATGCAGGAAAATAAGGGGAGAGAGAGGGGAGGGGGGCCACGAGACACAGCCCAGCCACTGGACTTGGCCCATCTTGAAGCGACTCAGTTTTGGAGGTCGTGATCCGGGAACCCAAGAAACACTCAGAGTGTGAAGGCCGGAGCGGGCTGCTGGGCCACAGCTGTGTGTACGTGCGTGTGTGTGTGTTTGCATATGCTCATGCACATGTATGTGCGTGTGCGTGTGTATGTATGTGCAGAATTCTGGGACCACACAGTGACCAGGCCTCTGGGTCCCTCGCTTGTGACATGGACGTGGTCCTCCAGGCCTGCCCTCGAGCTGGGGCTTGCTCTGCTGTCCACCTCAGCGTGGCACTGTGACTCAGCGAAGCGTGGACCGAGGACGGAGCCGGCACCGGGTTGGACGGAACCAGCCCCTGTCCCCCAGTGGCTGTGCTGAGCCCGCCTAGCCCCACGGGGCTCCCAGGCCTGGCCTGCAGGCTGAGGACTTGGGCACCGGGACTCGGCACGCAGCCCTCAGCCTGGCACACAGGGGTGGACGGCGGGCATCCACCAGCACTGGGTCACCCAGGCCCCTCGCGGGTGCGGTTGTGCAGGGAGAGCGCAGCTCACGTATTAAAGGGAGCTGTGCACACGGTCCACTTCTACAAGGTGTGGCTGGCAAGAAGACAGGCATAAGCCACAGAGGTGAGCAGCTCTGGGTGCCGAGAAGACGCCTGGCCACAGGTGGCTGTGGAGAAGGCCGCCTGGAGGAGGGGCTGCCGAGCTGGGTGCTCAGGACTGAGTAGCAATTGGTTCTAACCACTGTTACTTTTTTTTTTTTTTTTTTTTCAGGACCAGGGATTGAACTCAGGTCCTTGCATTTGCCAGGCAAGCACTTATTTTACAGAGCTATCTCCCTAGCCTCTGCCATTGGTTCTAAATGAACAGATGTCCGGCACTATAAAGGGGGAAGAACAGACAAGGGCCGATCAAGAAATATAGTGCATGTTTTTAAAAATTTTTATTTTTTGATACAGAGTCTCACTATGCAGCTCTGACTCAGAGTGATCCTCCTGTCTCAGCCTCCCCAGTGCTGGGATTACAGGGCTGTATCACTTTAGGGTCTGGCTCAGCTTGCCCACCCCAGGGCTGGGCTGGCATGGCAAGTGGTACCAGGGATCAAACCCTGGTCCTTGTGCTGGCTAGATTAGATGCTTAGTTTGCTGGGCCATCTCTCTGGCCCCAGGGCATGCTTAAATAAAAAAACTATTACAGTGAATAATACACAAAATACTAAAAGACCCACCCTCACCCCGTACACGTTTATCCTGTGTTTCTTATCATATTCAGAAGCAATTCTCAAAGTCATCTTTCCTGGATGTCTTTACCAGGTATGATCAAAAATGTGAAGGCTGCTGCAGAGTGCCATCCAAAAAGCAAGACAGGCTCATGACACTCCAGGGTCCCTAGCGCACTGCTTCACCGGACTTGCCACCGTGCGGCTTCCTGCTCTTCTCGAAAGTGACAGTGAAAGATAAGCTTGTATCGCTTTAGGACATCAAGAACTCCCAGGGCTACCTCGGAAAGTGGCAGGAATGTTGGGATCAGTGTGTTCAAAGCGGGGGTGGGGGGCATTTTGAGGGAGGTTAACAGCAGTGTGTCTTTAACACATTTTTAAAAAATTAAACATTCACCCTATTTTTTAATCTCACCTCAGAGCTCTGTGGCTGAGCGGGAAGGTACTGGAAGGAGGGTGGGTGCGGGGCAACGGGTCTCAAGGGGACCTGAGCTGAGCAGGTGAGGCTGGAGCAGGTGGGAGGCCCGGCTTCTCCTTGAGGGTTTTCTGATTGGAGAACAACGCAGTTCACTTCAGCTTTAGAGAAACTACCCTGGAGACAGGGGCAGGCAGTTGTCAGTGGCACCTGGACGTCACTCGTGAGGTCCCGGGCTGGACAGCGCCCGGTCGGCCGGGGCGCCCCCTACAGGCTCTCGCTTGCACCTTCCCCACCACGTGCTGCTCCCCAGAACCCCCTGAGGTGACTCCTCATTTAGAGCTGAGAGGATTGGAGGGTTTCAGTGGCTCCCCACGACCATACCGTAAATGATGGAGTAAATACTCCAATTCAAGCCTTTTTATCTTATTTTATTTTTTGGTTTTATTTTATTTTTTATAATCTTTTTTATTACTTTTAATAAGAAATTACAATGTGGCAGTTTCAAAACATGTTAGTAGTATATTCACAATAATTGATACAATGCATATTGTTGTCCTCGTAGTTCTACAGGGCACAGGGTGTAGACGTGATAAATTTTCTAATGGTTATTGGTACCATAGAGGTCTTCTCTTTGATCTAAGAGAAGGTAGTTATATACATAGTCAAATGTTCCATCATTGCAGTCTCAAGCCTTTTTGGAGTAAGTTTAAACTTGGGGAAATTGGCAGAGGGTCCCTATGTGCTTTTCACTGAAGCCCTCGGGCCACCATCTGTGGTGACCTCCTTTCTCTGTGGTCACCATCTTCCATCACCACAGTGCTCTTGTCACAGGTGAGAGACTGACCTGGAACACATGGTAGCTGACCAGTGGTCCCCAAACATGTCATTATCCCAGGCCTTGGAACCTGGAAATAGGCCACCTGGATGGCAGAGGGACTCTGCAGATGGTGTTAAGTACTGTAGAGTGGGGTGGTGACCCCAGGCTACCTGGGGGTCCTCAGTGTCATCACAAGGATCAGGCTTTGTAGAGCATCTCAGTGCCATTCATGAGAGGGAATAAGACAAGACCCAGGGAGAAGAGGGAAAGATGCTGAGGACACAGGTGAAAGGAGCGAAGCCACAGTTTTGAAGGTGGAAGAAGGGGCCGCAAGCCAAGGACTGTCGGCAATCCGTGAATGCCAGAATCTAGAAATGGGTTCTTCCCAGAGCCTTGGAGGAGCCCACTGCTGCTGTACTGTGACTTTAGCCCAGTGTGACCTGCTTCAGCCTCTGAAACTACAGTGTCATGAAGTCGTACTCCGTTCATCACCAGCTGTTAGAGCAGCAAAGGAGGGCAGCATGGTGCATCGTGACTAACTCAACCACAGTTGTTCCTGGCCCAGGAACGGGGCCTCTGCTTCCTTCTGTGGACAGAGATACCTCACCCCTGCCTCACAGCAGCTTGAGCAGGTACAAGTGAAGAGAGGAGAGGACTGCGACCTTACGTCAGAGGTCCAAAGGCAGGCGGGAGACTGCTTGTGCCAATGCGGCTGCTCGAGACTGGCACCGGGGATCCAGGCTTTTTCTTCTGTTATGATTTCTCCTTTGCCTTCTCCAGCATTTGATTGGTGGTGGTTCTTCTTCTTCTTCTTCTTCTTCTTCTTCTTCTTCTTCTTCTTCTTCTTCTTCTTCTTCTTC
>PVKN010000151.1:0-102249 GCA_004027915.1 Capromys pilorides | reverse complement strand
AATATAAAATTTCCATGTGTATGGTATACACTATGAACAAGTAGAAAATAACTTTTTAAAGATGAATTATACCAAAAATTAAATCTATCTACCATAGGATGACTCTGAGCTTAATGAAAAGAATTTTGAAGCATCATTTAAGATATTTATAAGACCTGAAGAAGCATCACAAAGCATGCTGTGTTCATGGATGAGAAGACTCAATATCCTAAAAAGTTGTTTTATTCCAGCTGGATTTCTTCATGAAATATGACAGGGTGTTCTAAAACTTGTATACTAGTGCCAAAGACATAAGAATACATTAGACTAATCTGAAGAAGTCAAGTCACACCTTTGGTTTAAGAGTTTTTAATCCTTAGCTTTAAGAAACTTATCATTAAGATACTGTGGCGTTTGTTTGTTTGTTTGTTTGTTTGTTTGTTTTCAGAATTGAGGACTGAACTCAGGCCTTTGCACCTTCCAGGCAAGCACTTATTCTACTGAGCTATCTCCCCAGCCCCTAGATACTGTGGAGGTGCTAAGGAGACACATAAACCTCATAAAGAACAGAATAGAATGCTGGAAGCAGTGCATGCCACTGGGGAGGTTTATCGATCACCACACCAGAGCCATGGAGGACAGGAAGCAGGGCCAATCCAAGCTGGGTCACCTCCAGGAGATGACAGCTGGGATCCTGGCTCCATCCCGTGCTTCACACCAACTCCAGGTGAGATCAAGACAATAATTTCAAAGGGGGACTTTGAAGTTCCTTGAGGAAAATATAAATAGATATCTCTAAGATGTCAAAATAAAATAACTCTCACCTAAAATACTACTAAATTAGAATGATAAGTTTACTTTAAAATGTCAAACTTCTGTGCAGAAGGAGACCCCACAGGGTGAGGAAGAAGAGAAGTGCCCCGAGATATACTGACCACAGAAGTGTGTTGGGGCTGCCCGTGGCCTGGCCTAGAGGTGCTCAGCTAGGTCGTCTTTTCCATTGCTTTCTCTCCATGTCTGATGTGTAAATGTCACTGAATGCTTCCCTTCTAGCAGAGAATGGAATAGCTATGTCAAAAACGCTCTCATGATCTTGGTTTCTGCAAATGCCGTCCTGCAGAGCTGTTTTCAGGTTCACACTCAGTGGCAGGCCACTAACACCCTGCCCTCAGAGAAGCCCGCAGGAGCCGTGAGTGTCCGTTCCCTTGGTGAGAACGTCCAGATGCGGTTAAGGACCTCAGAGAAGGAGCGTATGCAGGAGTCCTAAGGACCACCCGAGTGTGTGACGCTCAGAAGAAACTTAGGCAACGCACGTGCCCTGGTGGGCAGGGCAGGAGCAGGGCGCCTGTGCACACCAGCAGCCACCAGAAGCTTCTGTTGCCTTACACTGTGGCTCCTGCGACGGCTTGATCATACCCTCCGCCGAATAACAGTCACCCCACCCACCGGAGTCTGCGCCAGTGCCCGTCTGCCTGCCCTCAAGGAGGACAGGAAGAGTCGTGGGTTTAACTTGCACATTTCTCACTTAAGATTCCCAGGCTTACGGTCATTTATAGTTCTTTTCTCTAAGCTATCTGTTCTTGTTTGTTCAATTTTATATTGGACAGTTGTTTTCTTAAGTGGGGTGTGGACTCCGTTACACAGAACGGAAAATAATCGTTTTCTATGGACGCATGTAGCACGTGTTTCTGTTCACTTCTCTGGGTTTGCTTATTCTACCAGAAATATTTGATTATTTTGATGGAACTGGTTTATAATCTCTTCTTCTCTTTATAGCTTTATCAGATGATGGTCACATTGACAACATTCACATTTGCTTGTGGCAATGTGAATATATTACCACATTATTTGTAGTGATATAGGCACTTAGTTGATGTGGCAAAATATCCTTGCCAGAGCTTGGCAACCTTGCTGCGGAGGCAGATCTGCATCGACTCTATCTCGGGGCGGAGGTACCCTTGCGTCTCTGTGCTTTTGCTCTTAGTCACTGTGGCCTTCTGCTTGCAACCTGTGTCAGTGTGTGGCACAGCTGCCCGCCTCTCCTCTCACCACCCCTTTCATTGCATATTCATAGAACACATCAGCTGGTGGGCGACCCTGCACCTTACCAGTCATATCCTAAAACATACTTGCCATCACATTGGCTCGATTTGCTTGATACCAAATCAAAGGCGCCCTCTGGGCAGGAGCGAGGTCTGTGACAGCCTGCAGCAGCACACAAAGCCTGCTTCTCCCGAGGGTGCTCCTTTCTGGTTAATGCTATTTCTAGACACGTGGGGTAGGCGGCTCTTAGGAATGTGGTCGCAAGTCCTGGGCACTGTGGGCCGCAGGTGCTGTCGGTGCATTGGTTTTGCATCATCCCCGCACTCTGCATTATGGACTTTGTTCTGTTGTTTCGGGTAGTTCTCAATTGCACCTTTGCTCATGGCCGTGCATGGCCTCCCAGCCTGGCCGAGGGACCCTTCCGCACCTGCGGCTGGGTTTCTCTGCGGGGTGATCTGGCAGCGCACACCCCAGGAACCTTCTTCGGTTTCCTGCTTCTGCTCAGTCTAGACCTCTAGCACAGGGCTGAGCTCTCCCGACACGTTAAAGCCATCCTCCCACTCACTCCTGTCTTGGAACTACTTGTTGGAAGCTGGTGAAGACTTTGTCATTTCCTTCCTAGCTGCGTGGTTGTTTTTCTTTGATATTCTGTAATTCCATCATGGGACAGAAGCAAGAGCGTTTGCTTCACCGTAACTCTCTTTTAGAGAGGTATGAATTTCACTACTGTGTCCCTGTTTAATTTTAGGGAAAAAAGGAAAATTCACAAATTTCATGATATACTTGTTCTGCAAAATTAATGGATGTCATTATGGCTTATTCTCCTGTTGCTGATGGAGGAGGTGGACTCAGTTGTGCGTGCTTTCACAGTTAACTGCCTTTTCATTTTTATGTTAAAATGTAATCAGTCATAGTGCGTTATTCTTTTGATGTATTTCTGGGTCTTTTGTTAGCATTTTATTTCAAATGACCTGGTCTGTACTTACGGTGGTTTTCTACCATTTTCCTTTTGATGCTATCATGATTTTATTATTAAAATCTTGCTGGCTTATAAATCTAACAGGAAGATTTATATCTTCTTTATAACCTAAAATAGTTTCAATAGTATCATCAGGTTTATAAAGAAAATTTAAAATTAATGTGTGAGAAGACTGTACCAGGGCTCTTTCCCATGGAGTGTACTTTATTACCTTCTGAAATTTTTTTTTATTGTAATTGCCCCATTAAAGTTTCCCATTTCCTCCTGAGTAGTTTTGGCTGACTGCGTTTTGCTAGGAAGTCACGTTATTTACCTTGATTTCCCGGCGGCTGCCTTGCCCTTGTGCACGGTGGCGTTGCTGGGGTGTTAGAGGTCGTCCTTTATGGTGACCACCTTCCAGGTCCTTTCTCACGAGGTCTAGCAGGCACGTGCTGCCTTGCACACTCCTCAGGGGCACTTGTGAGTTGCCTACTTGATTTATCGGTCTTCCATTGGAAAGGCTTGGTGGGGAGTCCACCTTATTTGTTTGTTATTAGCGATTTCAGTGGTCTGATTTTTTAAAGTTTTGCTGGCATGTGTTTGCTGTACATACCAGCTACGTTTCTAGTGTGGTGGGAAGTCGCCACATGTGCATAACATGTACCCTCTCATTCTTTTGATAAATTAGGGTTTTCCAAATTTTTCATTTACTACTTTATTTTGGTTCTTTTTTTTTTTTTTCTTTTTTCAATTTATTAAAGAAAATAAATTAAAAAATTTGTGAGACAAACCTCATGGTCACACAAATGCTTCTGGGAACACCAACGCAGCACAGCATACATGGAGGCCATGGGCCACTGTATTCAGACAGATGAGGAGGCGAGAAATAGGAAACAGTTAAACCATCCTCTCCCAGAGGGAAGTGGCTGGTGGAGCTACCAACCACGTTCTCTTGCAAGAGTGTGTCCTGCACTCTGTGAAGGACAGCTAACGGCCAGGAGCCCCAGCTGCCAACGCTGGGCAGAGTCGGCCCTGGGGGCAGGAGCCAGAGGAAAGGAATCAATCAGGAGACAGTTTTGCTCCATTCAGGTTTGCTCTCTAAGGGCTGGATAACGAACAGGAAGTGAGAAATCTCAGCAGCACCTGGGAACCTCCCAAAAGCGCAGAGGCACACTCCATGTGCAGGTAGGCGTGTTACACACACACACACACACACACACACACACACACACACACTGAGGGATGTTGCCAAATGCCAGAGAAGAAGGGACCAGAAGGATGGTTCCCAGAGCCTGGGAAGGGCAGCTGGAGGGCGGAAGAAGGGGTGGTGGATGGAACACAGCTGCTGCTAGACAGTGGGAACAGTGGGCTCACTAGGGTTGATGACAATGAAGCAAATATTTCAAAGGCCTAGAAGAGAAGATTTTAAATGTTGTCAAGTCAAAGAAAGGGTTGGGGAGATAGCTCAATGGAATAAGTGCTTGTCTGGCAAGCACAAAGTCCAGAGTTTGATCCCTGGTACCACCAAAAAAATAAAAAAATGATACTCAAGTCAAAGAAATGTGTGAAGTTAGAGACAGCTAATTCCCAGACCATTGGACATAGCATCCTTCCACTGAAATGTCAACAGTTCCCATAGTTATGCACAGTTATCCTATGTCAATTAAAGTGGGGTGTGTTGCAAAGGGTATTCGTTATGGCATTCTTCCTGGTTTTAAAAAAGTAGAGCACACCTGCTTGAGACATCAATTTTGTAGAATGTTATTGGCACCTGACAAAAAGTCATTAGTCCTATCACACAGCAGTGGTACTGTAGGCAAGTACAAGGCATGATCAAAAATCCTGTGACCATCTCACTTAAAAGTAAAGGTAGTACAGTTGAAGACACACTGTCCTGAGTGCCCTCGAGGTCCCCCTCTTGTTCCGAATGTGTTTGTCCCGCGCTCTCAGCACTTTCTGGAGCTGTCCCAGAGGAGGACCCCGGCTGTCCTGATGGCCCTCTTGTCCAGAGCCAACTCCCCGGAATTCTGACTCTGCGGAAGAACCAAACATCAGACGGCCCAAGATGCAGCAGATGCTCTGGGCAAGAGCAAACTGTAATGTTTTCGTTTAGAAGAAATCTCCACAAACATTTTGAATCCAGAGACTGAAGCAACCACAAAAAAGACATCATGAAAGAGGACTTCCAGAGCTGCTCCAGAACGCAGTAAGAGTAAGGGATGAACTCCAAGCACAGGGATGTATCCTGCGGGAACTGACGGCTCTGTGTTTCTGACTGTAACATATTAACTCGTTATTTAAGCGTTCATCTTGTTTTGTGATCATGTACTTCACTCCTTATGTTTCCAAAACATTCTAGAGCGTTGGAGGCACACTTACGCATTCATTCTGTGAAAGGTAAATGAAGTATGCCATGTGGACGCAAGCAGCACACCCCGATCTCAAGACGTGGGGCGAAAGGATGGTCAAGAGCGCTCGCCAGAGGGAGCTCCAGGCTGAGGCCGTGGGGCCAGGGTGGAAAGCCCAGCTGGGCCCGCCTCTGGCTAGTCCGCTCGTGGCTCCCCAGCCTCATCTCTGCCCAGCGTGCCCCAGAGGCTGCGGTGGAGGCGACGAACTCTGCTGTCACTGATGGGCCCAAGCACAGCGCATGCTCCTGAGATCAGGGTCCTGCATGTCCGACGTCCATGTCAGAGTCCCTCACGTCTGACGTCCACGAGCCTGTGCTGCCCACTGAACACTCTGGACACTCGAGGACTGCGTTCCTGGTCTGGAGAGCTGTTCTGTAGCTTTCTGTGTGTGCTATTGTTCTACAACAGTGTCTCGTTTTCATACTGGCATGTCCTTAAACATATGTGCTTTACAGTGTTGCTTTGACATGCGAAGTTCCTTGTACTTGACTTGCTATTGCTTAATAGCTGTTCAACGCTTATTAGATAAATGTCATGAAAATTAAATCCTTATGTTAGAACAGAAAGGTGTGCGGTAGGGAAGCAGATGGCTAATGGGCTGCAGCTTGTCACAAACGAGCTTTGAGTGTTACAACAAGAACCCACCGGCAGGTAGGAAAGCGAACCTGGATCAAGACGGACCTCCTGGGGTCAGTACGTGGTCTGATGCCAGACACTGCCCCCGTGATGTGCACGGCGTGACTGAGTCACTTTGCTAGAACGATTGCACAAACTGACAAATGCTTAACGCTCCAGACAGCGAAATCCCGGTAGGTGCCATGGCACCCACATTTGTCACGCTGCCGAGATGCCTGGTCCCACTGCGCTCGGCGCTGGTGGAACTGCGTAGCCGCTCACACGTGAGTCCAGACGGTGTCTTACAGAGAGTCTCCTTCTGTCATTTAATCTCTTTTCCTCTTAGCGCCTTTGAGAGATGCTGTCACAGAGCCAGGCAGACGGGAGGGGCACACAGGGGCCGAGCATGTCCACTGTCTGAGCACTTCACAGCTGCCCAGGCCTCCAGCGCTCTGCACGCCAGCTTAGAAGACAAAACTCTTAAATCCTTCATGCAGAAAGGACTATGGCTGCTGACTCTGCTGCAGACCAAGGCCACGTGCGTTTAAATGCTGTGAACCCCTCCGAAGACCTTGAAATACCCCGGTACCTTACTTTTCAGAGTCATGGGGTGTCTTCCCCTCCTAAGTATTTTTGTTGTTGTTATTGTTATTGTTATTGTTGTTGTTTTGTTTTGTTTTTATGGCCAACCCAGCCTGCCCTGGGGGTGGGACTGGCCCAGCATGTGGTGCTGGGGATGGAAGCAGGGTCCCTGTGGTTGCCTAAGCTTGCCTAAGCAGGCACTGTCTCCCCATCCCCCCCTAGGGTTTTAAGGCCACTTTTACACAGGGAAGGGAGGCACAGAAGAGTAGGGTACAAGGCAAGCAGATACTACCTGGCCGATGTCCCCATGTTTCCTGGCAGTGACTTGTCCATGGAAAATCTTCAGCAGACCATGGTACGAGTCCCAGATCGGGACACTGTTACAGAGTGACTTAGGTGATTTTGGGTCAACTCTTAAGAAGCAAGAAAAATGACTCAAGTTAATTAGAAATAAAATTGGCTTTTATGCTGCTTTATGGAATGCTGCTTCTGCAGAGTGAAATTAAATATCTTTATAAAATTAAGTCTCTTTGTGTGAGCTGCCAACCATGCAAATAATGTTGTCATTTTTAGAACATGCTGCAGAAGAACACCATGCACTGTAATCAGTGGAGAGACAACCTCAGACCTGGCCAGTGTAGGCCAGCAGGAGTCCTGGGCAGGGAGCAAGCCCAGGAATAAAACCTGTGTCCAGGAACCACGACACAAGAAGCTAGGCTGCAAGCTATGCAGCCGACGCTGGAGAGAAGCAACCCTTCAGGCCGTAGCTAAAGCCAGGCCCAAGGCACAGCTTGCAGTCCCAGCACTCCAGGAGGCTGAGGCAGGAGGACTGGGAATTCAGGCCCACCCTGGGTGATTTGGCCACTTCACAAGACCCTGACTCAAAACGGAAACTAGAAAAGGCCTGGGCTGGCGATGAACTCTGAGTGAAGGCCTGGGTTCTAACCCCAGCACAGTGAAAAGAAAACAATGGCATGTGGCACAGTGCGTCCTGAGCCTGCTCTACAGATGAGGTGGAGGTGCGCGGGCTGGCTTCTGCCTGTTCCCGCCTGCTCCCGCCTGCTCCCGCCTGCTCCTGCCTGCTCCCGCCTGCTCCCCCTGCTTCCACGCACTCCCTGCTCTCGGTCCTTCTCCACGCTGGAGTCTCCTTGGCAGACGATTCCACGGAGCGATATGTTAAGCAGCAACATTCAGGCACTTTATTCTTGACTTGTTTCACGATCTGTCTTGCTGTTCACTTTCAAAGATGCATTTAGAAGTGTGGCCCGTGATGATGCACTCTCTTCACTGCCCCAACTTGCAGTAGGACGACAGAATGCAGATTCCAACAAATCCTACTTTCCTGAAAAACTGGAATAAAGTAGATCGAAAACGTCACCCTCCAAAGTGGAACTTGACCAAAGGAAAAAAAAAAAAACACTAAAGCAGTAATTTGTGAAAACAGCTGAATTTCCACAGAGCAGCAGGGGTCCTGCACCAGCTGGCCCACAGGGTCCGACCTGCCCGGGGCCTCCCCACACTAAGGCAGCAGCCACAAGGTGCAACCAGATCCAGGTAGCCTGTGAACACTGGTGCCTCCACTACCCCTACGGATGGGTTCAGCTGAGCAGATCATTGTGAATTTAGTGTCCGGCTGGGTAGAATATTGCTTGGCTGTCAAAAGGGTGCAATTCTTCATTCAGACAACAGGAGGGGCTGGAGGTCAGTGTGCTAAATGAGCCACTTAGAACAGCATGAGTTCTCAGGCCCTGGTGGGAACTGTACGTTAGGCTCAAAGGAGCTTAGGGTGAGTGGCTGCGGTCTGTGGAGGTAGGTGGGGCAGGGGCCCTGCACAGAGCTGTCTGGTCCTTTAGGCCTTGACAGGCCAGAACACGACATTTACCTTGCGGTGACACGGCACCCCAATTCTACTTCCAAGCAGGCCTGGTTCCCGGATGGTCATCCTCCACAGGGACCTGCAGGGCCATATCAGGCCTGCCAGTGTAACTATGTACATGCCTGTCTTCTCCTCTGGCCTATCCATGCCCCTGGTCAGTGAGTCCAACCCAGGCTGGCTGTCATATGTAATTTCTATGTTCGTATAAATTCTGATCATCTGGAAGAGTTCCCCTGAGTCTAGATGATCCCAAGTGTCTTAGTTACTCTTCTCTCGTTTCTGGGACAAATACCCAACATCCAAACTAAAGGAAGGAAATGTTTATTTAGCTCACAGTTACTGGAGATTTCAGTCCATACTCGGCTGAATCCAAGGCAGAGAGGCACAATGCAGAGGCCAGCAGTTCATGGCTACAGAACAGCAACAATATAGTGACAGACACAACCGAACAACCAGGGGAGCAGAGAGCAACAGTGTGAGTCTGTCTCTCTGTCTCTCTTTATGTCATATTCAGGCTCTCTGCTTCAGCCTATCCACCTTAGGCCATGCCCATAATCCCAGAAGGACTCAGACCCATAGTCCTATCAGTACTAAAACACATAATCCCAGTGGATCGTGAGTCAGGTCTCAAACTCTAGAAGTCCCCGCCCCATGATTGCATGAGGCTTTGGGGAAACAACTAGACATAAACCATAACATTCTGCCCCTGGACCCCCAAAGTGTCATGTACATCCCTTTGTACAAAAGACATTGTAGTTCATCTGGAAGATTTACCAAAGTCCCAACAGTTTCAGCATTGCTGAAAAATCCAGGTCCCAAGTCTCCTCCAAGATCCAAGGCAAACTCTTCACTGTGAGCTTCTATACAAAAGAAAAGTTAAACACATCCAACATTCAAAGTCACAAGATAAATATTGCCATTCCAAACACTGCAAACAACAGAGCAGTACAAAACACTGTGACCAATACATGTCCAAACTCCAGCAGGGTAAACATTGAATCCCATAGTTCCAACTGGAACATCCGAAGCAGACTGCACTGAGTTGTGAGGTCCAAAGGCCTTACATGGCTCCGCTGCTATAGCACTCTTGGTGGTAGTTTCCATGGCTTCTCTCTTAGGCCAGATTTGTGCCCTCTTTGCAGTTTCCCTTAGATGATCCACGTTTCTGGCTTTTCCAAACTTCTGGGGTTTCCACTGAACAAGTTTCTCACTCTCTGCTTCACACACTGCCCTCTCAGGGGCACACTAACTGGCCTCCCAGGCCTTCTTCTGCAATCTAGGTGGAAGCCTTCTTAACCAAACAACTCTTGCATTCTGAATGCACCTAAAACCAATGCCACATGGACAATGCCAAGATCTGTTGCCAGCTGGAGCACTAGCCAGGCTTCCTTCTCTCTTGGTTGTAGGGGTGGAGTGCCTAGGATTGATGAACACTTTGACCTTGATTCCAAGAAACAAATTCTCCATGCTGGTGCCATTTTAGAACCTGGTTTGGTCGCTGCCATCATTCTGGTACTTGGGTCTCTGCAGCTTTCTTCTCAAGGCAAAGCCTCTCTCCTTTGCAATTCTGGGGCTTCAAAGGGCAGGGAGCTGCTGCCTCTTGATGCTCTCAGGTTATCGTTTTGATTCTCTGGTTCCTTCCTAGCAATGGAGATCCTCTCAGCTCCATCTTTGCAGGCCACGACTTTCCTAGTGCTTCTTTCCTGTCCAAACTCACATTTTAAATCATCCTGCTTGGCTCTTTGCTCTTGATTTTCAACATAAATCTGGCTAAAAGCCACCAATAACAACCATGCCACTGTCCCAATAGTTTGCTGCTTTGAAATATTTCTTGAAAGATTAATCAGTCTGCCATGCTTAATCTCAGTCTTACACAAAGTCTCTGGACACAAGCAAAATTCTGACAGACTTTCAGCCAAGCCCTAGCACAAATCATCTGCAGTCCAACAACCAAAGCTGACCTTCTCAGCAGAAACGTCCCCAGCCTGGTCTTTACAGGCAGGCCTTCTGTCAGTTTCTGGTCTCAGCTCTGAGACAAGAATCTCCTCTACAAAACAGCTGAAAATTTTCCACCTCTTCACAAGTAGAGGACCTCTCCAAACCTTTCCTATCTCTTCCCATAAGCCATTTCCAAAAACTTGTAATCCACATGGTCAGGTTAGTCACAGCAACAACCCCATTTCTCTGGCACCAAATTCTGTCTTAGTTACTTTTTCACATTGCTGGGACAAATGTCTGACACCCAAAATAAAGGAAGGAAAGGTTTATTTAGCTCACAGATACTGGAGGTTTCAGTCCATATTCAGCTGGCCCAAGGCTGAGTGGAACAGGGCAGAGAGCATCCAGTTCATGGTGGCAGAACAACCAGGGGAACAGAGATCAACAGCGTGAGTCTGTCTCTCTGTCTCTCTTTATATCACATTCAGGCTCTCTGCCTCAGCCTATCTACCTTAGGCCACACCCATAATCCCAGAAGGACTCAAACCCATAGTCCCATCAGTATTAAAACATATAATCCCAGTGGATCACGAGTCAAGTCTAAAACTCTAGAAGTTCTTGCCCCATGATTGCATGAGGCTTTGGGGGGACAACTAGACATAGACCATAACACCAAGCCTTTGAATTTTCATATAAATATTAGGTTCAAAGTAGCCTGGGAAACCATTTCAGTACTTATTGATGTAGCAGTGTAGCTATGAGTGAATTTGAATTAAACCTTCAGGTGAGTGTGTCTTCCTACTTATGAAAATAATCAGTATCTTCACTTATTCAGGTCTTTAGTCATCAGTAAATTATCATAATATGCTCCTTACAAATCTGGAATGAACTTTGTTAGTTTTTCCCAAGTGCCCACTCCGATACCACTGCTCCTGTTAGGAATGACACCTCTCGCAAAGGTATTTCTAATTTCATATTGTTGGCATATATCCACACAACTGATTTTTAAATATCAATCTTATTTCAAAACAAGCTACCGAACAGTCTCATTAATATTATTAATTTCTCTGTAGAGTCTTTTTTAAAATATACACACTATATAACAATCTTTGTATCTTCTTTGTCCAAACTCATACCATTTATTTATTTACCTTAGCATAAAACCAAAATTTACAATAAAGAATGCAGTAGTGCTGGTGATAGTGGATATTATTGTTTTGTTAAAGAGAATAGTTCTATAACCGCATGAAGTAATGTTTCTATGGTGGCTTTTTATTTACAGGAATAAATTTTATTTTTTAAAGAGAATAAAAAATATTAGAAGCAATGCAGAACTTCATTAAACAAGTTGATAGGAATTTAGTAATTGCTGTTGTTTTGCATGTCGTTGTCTTCAAATTAGTTGTTCAGATTACCAAATATAAGCATGCAAAATTGGCCAAAAAATTTAAAAGAACAGAAAAAATAAAGCATTTACCACGTTATGAGTAGACAAATTTTATTTTTATCTTATTACTGTTTTGAAAATATTGAGGTTTATTGGCCAAGCATGATCACTGACGACTGCATGCAACACCTGTGCATGCGACGTGCATGCAATGGGTCTCCATGAGGTCTCCAGGAAGAGCAGCTTACCTCATGCTGTTGCGACCCCCTTGTGCATTCTGTCCTAGCACTGATCAGGTATAGGGCGAGATTTTTTTTTTTAAATGTATTTAGTACAGGGTCTACAGGGTCGCACTACAGATCGGACTCATCGTGATTCTCGTGTTTTCAGCCTCCCAAGCACTGGGATCACAGGCGAACATGACCACACCCAGTCTCATTTGCCTTCTCAGTGAGCCCCAGTGGTGGGGCCAGCGTGGCACTCTGGGGATGGAACCCTAGTCGCTGCATTCTGCCTAAGAGCCACTTTAATCCTCTGAGCTTTCTGGCCTAATAAAAAATATTAGAAACAATGTAGAACTTCATTAAACAAGTTGATAGGAATTTAGTAATGGCTGTTATACTGTGTGTCGTTGTCTTCAAATTAGTTGTTCAGGTTACCAAATATAAGCATACAAAACTGGCCTGGGTGAGATATCTTCAGAGTTCAGATGTGAAAATGCATGTTTTGTTCAAAGACAGAAGATGCCAATCAAGCGTGAAGCTCAAGGTGCACCCACGCCACTCCCAGCGAGGAACCACACTTGCCGCTTTTGTGTCCCTGCCATTTTATATGCCACCCGCTATCTCCTCTCCTTATAGAGCACAGGTGTGTGTCACCATCTAACAAGAAAACATAGGTGCCCAAGGCAGCATGCTGGTGAGTACAATTCCTATGTATTTCTAATTTTAGTATCTGTATGATAATAATAATGCTTTCACATAGAAATGCTTTAAGTAGCCCTCTTTCCTTTTCTTTGTATTTGCATTTTGTATTTCTGATTTTTAAGAAATGTATCCATCGAAAAGTAGACCCAGTTTCCATCAGTAGGAGCCCCACAAGAGCTGAGTGTTGGGACTGGTGTTACCTATTAGGGATTTTGGTGTAAACCAAAACTGAGCACCATTCCCTTCAAACTAGTGACATGAGTTGTTCAAAGTCTGCTCACAAAAGGACAGAATTAATTCTGTGGAGAGAAAGAGCTGGTCAAAAATACCCTCAACACAGGCATGGCAGGTGGTGAAGAACAGCAATTTTTAGTGTGAATAGCGTCATAATTTATCCGGCATGGCCCACCTCTCGGGACCCCTCACTGATCCCGTGGGAAGGGGCGGTGTGATTTACAGTGTAAATAGCGACTTCCAGGATACATGGTAGGGGGCATCAAGATTCGGGGCCTCTGACGCTGGCCAACCCTCAAATTAAGCACAAAGGCAAGAGAAAAACTTTCCCAGTTCAGCGCAGAGCCCAGCATGGCTTCCCGCTCATTAAAATGAACCACAGTGACCCTTGGGCAGATTTGGGCATGTGATGGAGGAGAGGGCGACAGAGGACGGGCAGGGACCTCGTGCAGAGGAGCCCAGGCTGGGAATGGGCAGGTGCCAGGAAGAGGCCTTGGGAGCCCCGCACCGTGGCACCTGGATTCTCGGAGCAGCGGCTGGCGCTGCAGCACTGGTGACCATGAAGAGATGCACACCGCAGGACTACCGATGCGCGCGCGGGGCGGAAGCATTCCCGGTGCTGGGGGCCGGGTTCGCCGGGTTACACCAGCGCCCACGGCCCACGGAATAATTTAAATCTATCGTGACAACCTTTTGGTGCTTCCTGCGCCCACTCCAGCTGGAGGAACACCCTTCACCCACCAAGTTTCTGAACATGATGAAATTTTCACAGCGATGTCCGAGTCCCTTTTCTCTTGCTGTCGCCCAAGGCCTGCGATCAGTCATTTGCAAAGAAAGGCTGGGGTTCCCGCCAGTTGGGGGGTCCGCGATCCACCATCAGGATGCAGACATCCGTCTAGCGTCTGGGGAGACCCAGCTGGCTTCAGCTCCTGGTGGAAACACGGCGGGCCTAGGCAGCTGTGGCCGAGCGAGCACGCAGGCACCCTAGGTTAGAACACCCTGCTCGTGTGCTTACTCGAAACTCACACCCTGCAGAGAGATGGCTTCAGCCCAGCCCTGCGCCTCCACATCCAGAGTGCAAGCGCCTCCCCGGGCCAGCCCAACGCTGCTGCGAGGGGGCGGGGGAGAGGCACACTGTGCGGCGCAGGACCACGGGTCACTCTCCAGCCACAGCCCAGGACACCACTTTCTGCTGTCGGAAGGGTGGTAGTGCGACATGCGAGGCCCCGGATGTGCAGGGGTGGTTCCTCTAGAGTAGGGGAGGCGGAGGAGATCGCCAAGGGTGCGAGCGCGAGGACTCCAGGCGTCTTCCTGAAGATGGTTTCATCTCCTCGTAGGCTGTCCATTTGCTTTTCACAAATCTTAATGTTTCATAGAGCAAACCATTAAGAAAACATCTCATTTCTTCTCTGTGAACAGAAAAAGAAATTGTGAGGTTAAACTGTACCTGTCGGCTTTCACTACACTATTAGTCTGCGTGCCGCGCCCTCTGGCATGCAGAGCTCCAAGAGCTTTTTCTCGTCACGGTTAACACTTCACTCCTGACTTCACAGAGACATCGCATCAGTCTTTTTGGATTAGTACTCTAGGCTTAAAATAATAAATTCAAAGACATGGAATTTAGTAATGCATCAGGACTTCTCCTCCACATTCCCAAGCATTACACTTTGGAAGAGAACTTCACATGAGCCAAGGGATTTTGGTCTGTTGAAAATTCAAGTTAGCAAAATCATAATGTAGGGTTATATTTTCTTCAAAAATATTATTTCTGTGCGACCAAGCCATGCATATTTAAATTATCTGCCTTCTGTTTAATTTTTCTTATAAAAGAAATGTATTTTTTGTATTTCGACTTTGAACTGTACAAGTAAAAATGCACACAGCTGTTATTAAGCCTGTATTAGTCTCTTTCTGGCCGCTGGGACAAAATACTTGGTGCTCATAGTTTAAAGTAAGAGCTTCGCTGAGCTCATGGGTGTGGTGGGCTCGCCTCACGCCGCTGGCTCCCAGGCAGAGGCATGGCAGAGGGCAACCACTACCCATGGCGGTCAGGCAGAGCGAAGGGGGGCCCAGGACCCAATCACACCCCTCCAGGCCACGGCCCCGGGCCTCTCAGTCAGCTATGAGCACAGCCATGGGCAGCCCAGGGGTGGCATCTCCCAGAAGTGTCTCTGAACAGGATCCTTGGGGAACATTTCACTTCAGACCAGAAGAAGCCCACACCAACAACTCCCCACATTTTCTTTTTAAATATTTTTCTGCATTGCTCCAATTGCTGGATTCCATGGACATATTCTGTAATTGCACTTATGTATGCAACTGGCTCTGTTACTTTTCAGTTATACAACAGAACATCTGATGTTACCCTGAATTCTTTAGAAACTCTTTAAATGTGATAATGCTCCCATGAGCGGAAATCCGCTGAATTCCCACTTATTGAGACTGACATCCGTCTCTTACATATAGAAGTGTCTGCTAGTAATGCTAAAATGGGCATTTGTGTTCCTCAATGTCTTTTTCTTGAATTAATTTATTTTCTTAAAATACTTTCTAGGACAAAAAAATTATGAAATAAAAAGATAGAAATAGTTTGTACAGTTTCTGCCAAACTTTTCTAGCAAATGCGAAGCAGAAGGCCCCAACGCCCGGGACGCATGCGCGCTCATTCGCGTTATCCCTTCCCAGGGTTCTGCCACAGAGCCCCGCGTAGGACTCTAATCTGCCCTCAAGGGCCAGAAGCAGGGGTCTGTCAGGCCTACCTTTATGCTTTAGAATATTCCTATTGATGAATTACTAATTTCATTTTCATGATTTTTATTGTATTAAACATACAATGGAAATATAAAAATAAATATTTTACTTGTTATATTACACTTAACAGGAAAAACATCACAAAATATTGAATTTTTAACATTTGTTGTTCATAAAAAAGCATCAAAATTTTCAAAATCAACTATGTTTTGATAAATTAAGTCTAAAAAAAGCACCCAGTAAAGATGGCTTCTTCTGTCAACGATGGTGAAAGCACGACTCGCACTTCACAAGGGAGCCCTCTGCCTCAGCCCTAAGCCCTGAAAGCGTGTGTGCGCAGGACCGCAGGGCACTCCACATGTGTGTCGCCCACACAGACGCACGTCCGTCCTGCTTTCTGGACCTTTTCAGGACGCATTTAACAACTCTCTGGTCTTGCTATTTTGTCAGGAGGTCCTTTTTATAACATCTAAATTATCTGTAGTAAACAGGAACATAAAATAGCAATAAAGTAATTAAGCTCTTAATGTGTACTGTGTTTAGCATAGATATGAATGTTTTCACATGGACTGGGTACTTGCTTAAGACAACCCTGAAAGATAACATCAGAAATAGATTCTTATATAAATGACAATGCAAACGCCAATACAACTCTTTTCTTCAGCTGTCACACCCCAGCAGTCTTCACACATGACAACTGCATGCTCCACACGCCACCTCCCTCACATGACAACACATGTGCTTAGCTCTCCTTTCCTGTGTGGCGGGCCATCCTTGTCACCTCTCATTTTCCTGTTCTGACAGGAGCTTCTTGTTATCTTGTACACTGTGCACTTAGCAGGGAAATACTACATCGATGAAATACCAGACATGTAACAAGTACTTAGAATAGGCATTAACTTTCCTTTCTGTGCACCAGGAATTGAGCTCAGCACCTGGCGCTTGCCTGGCAAGTGCTTATGCTGCTGAGCAGTCTCCCCAGCCCCACACCAGCACTTTCGTATCAGTTGTTTATTGCTTAGAAAACCTAAAATAACATCAAAAACAAAAAAGTATGTAAACTACAGTATAAACAGAGCCAAAATCCTACAAATCAGCTTTGCTTCAACTATCACACCCTAGGCAGTCTTGACACGTGACAGCTGCACCTACCAGGCCCAAGCATTGCTTTCACTAAGAGCACACATGCTCTGTTCCTATACTTTCTTGCAGGGCACGACTGGCATCTTTCTGCTTTGCTGTGGCCACAGCAGGTCTTGGGGTGCTGCGCCTGCCTGCTCACCTGCCAGCTCACCAGTGCTTCCCAGTCTTTTGCATAGTCCCCTGGGCAGAAACACTTTGGTTTTCTTCTGCTGTAATGGTCTCTTATGAGCTCCGGTCTCAGTGCTTTAAGAAAGTTTCTCCATGATATTCTGCATCTGTTATGCTTGTAAACCGTCAAACTCTTTGTGCCACACATGTTTAGGATTGAGTAACTCACAACCGTTGGCCAATGCCTTGTGTTTTAAGACACCACAGCTGCTCCGTAGCTCATCAGCACCAGCTACTCCACCTTTGGTTTTGTTCTACAAAGTCTTCGTGTCAGGCTTAGGTGAAGGCCTCTCTGTCAACGTTGTCATCGTGGTGAAATGTTGACAACAGCAGTACCAGTTTGCTTTTCTTTGCCATTGATGAGATCAATGCCCTATCTTTCTGAAATCCTCAGATTGTGCTGCACAATTTTCTGGTTTGAAATTGCACCATTTCATTTGGCATTTATGCTCTGTTCCTGCATATGTTTCTTATGCTGGTCAACTTGTGCTCTGTTAGCAGATATAGCACCAAGAGTAACTGGTCAACCAATTGTTGAAAGCCTCATTCTGATTAGCTGGGGAGATGGGAGCAGTGGGTCTGCTCATGTGGTCATTCAGTTTATCACTCAGTGAATAAAAACCTGATGGCTGACTTCCAGGATAAATGTCTAAATTGAAAACATCGACAAGGGTATCAATGTTTATGCCATATTTTGACCCATCACTTTTTAAGAAGCCTTTTACACTCCTGCAATCGTCATGAGAAATCCCTAACTACAGCAGACCTGTGAAGGCTTTCAGTCTAGATAGCGAGGGGTCACAATGAATACTGTTTTCACAGAGCTCTTGGTGCACACAGAACATTCTACTTGCATTTCAGCCTCTGTGGATTCCACAGCATCTTATACCATTTCATTTGACGCAATTTCTAACACCAAATGGCAGAGCCGGTGTGCTCTCCAATGTCTTTCACCCCTGTCAAGATCTTTACTATATTTCCAGATGTGGTTGTAACATTGGATCCTCCCGTTTGGCTGTGTGACCGTTTTGCAAGATTCCAACTAGTCGAATATGTACTCACAGTGCTGTTTGCTTTCTCGTCTGAACCAAGGAGGACTGCATTCCCCGTGTCTGTATCAGCTGATTCTTGTTCCATCTCACTGTCCTGGAAACTCTGGCTCACACGGCCACCAGCAAAGTCATCATCACCTTCATCCACCCGCACACTCGGCTGTTATGCAAGCTTCTGTTTACCTTAATGGATCATCTTCACCATCCACGCATAAGTAATTGGATGACTCATTTTAACATCCTCCCAACATTTCAGATCTGCTGAAATCTGTTTTTTTCATGTGTCATTGCACTGAACTGGACTACTTCTACCAGAAAAAATAAAGAAAGAAAGAAAATGTTTTAACAAATCCTGAAGTGGTGTGTATCTAGTGAGCCCTCTGTGATGTTTGGATAAACACGTGCAAAACCAGTTACAAGGAGCACAAGGTAGGAAACAATCTTATTTTGCCACTTTACATCTGTGCATACACCTTGCTGAGCATCATTCCAAGTGAGTAAATGCACAGATTGCTTCCTGTTTCTCTCAGGGAAAGTGATGGAGATGCACAGCCAGCTACTAGATGCTAAAGCACAAATTATCCGTAGAAAGGAAGATAGGGGTCCGTTGGACCCAGTTTCAGGGCCTAGGGATTTAAGGGAAAATATAATTGTCTAGTTTTATGGATAGATTGTTTTAACAACTTGCATAATAACCTGTTGTAAAAGTTTCCAATGAAGGCAAGCATTTCCATAAAGCTTTCCATTAGTTATTTTGGCCCGAGGCAAGGATGAAATACTGCAGTATGTTTGGGGATTTGATCTCCCCACCACAATGCAATACAGCAGGTGATAAGCAAACTTGTTTGTGGAAAGCAGACACTCTCCATCACAAATAAGAAAGCACTTTGGAGGGGCCAGCGAGATAGCTCAGAAAGAAAGAAAGAAAGAAAGAAAGAAAGAAAGAAAGAAAGAAAGAAAGAAAGAGGGGCCGGCGAGATGGTTCAGTGGCCTAAAGCGCCTGCTTAGGAGGGCTCAGGCGACTGCGGGGACTGCAGTTCAATCCCCGGCACCACATGCTGCGCCAGCGCCACCACCAGGGCAGGCTGAGCCAGCCACAAAATGAATAAATAAAGAAACAAACAAACACAACAAGCAAACGAACGAACGAACGAACGAACGAACGAACGAACGAAAGAAAGAAAGCACTTTGGAGTACCTCAGGGAAAGAGAATGGAGAGGGGATTTGCCTACTGGCCAGAAAACCAGCTTCCAGGACCCTTGGTGCGGATTTGTATCCATTCTGGATGTGACAGGTAAGCCACTCCATGGGGAGAAGGGAAAGATGGCGGCCACCCAGGATGCTGGGGTAAAGGGCACAGGGATGCACCAGACAAAGTGGATTTTGTGGTTTCCTTGACATCCATTCTAAAACATATCCATTGGAACATTGAGGGTATAAAACTAATTGATGGGGCTGGGGATAAACCTCAGGGGCATAAGCGCTTGCCTCACAAGTGCAAGGTCCTGAGTTCCATTGCATTGCAAAAGAAGAAACCCAACTGGTTGAGGGAAAGCACCTCACAGGCTTACTTCACAGCTTGCCTCCCTAAGCCAAACACTGGAAGACAAGACTTAATGTTTTTGATTTTTAAGAGGAGCATTACGTCCCTGATATGGTTTGTGTCTAGGTGTCCTCCCAAGGCCTCCTGATGCAGTCAAGGGGCAGCTTCTAGAGTCTGTGATTAATTCATGATCCAGTGCTAGGATTATGGGTGTGCATGCCACACCCACCCAGGGGCAGAGAGCGTGAATGCAAGATGAGGAACACGCAGTATGAGGAGAGAGGCTTGCTGGCCACCACCACCACCGTGGCCACTGCGCCTCCTTTTCTACTGTTGCTCTTTTGCTGTTTTCTGCTGCCACAAATGGCTGCCCTCTGCCCTGTGCCCCTCTGCCTTGAAGCAGCCGAGGATGGACTGAACTCTCCACAAATCGTGAACTAAACGAACCTCTCCTTCCTTGAATCTGGGCGTTGGGTATTTTGTCCCAGCAATGAGAGGAAAGTAACTTAGATGGTCATTTTGTGGGTCCTTTCACCCACCCACAATATTGGAAGGGTGTCACCATGACAAAAGGATATTTTGGGGTATGAGTAACCAAACAAAAGAGCAGTGGCTTCTGGAAAAGGTATTTAACCACCTAAAGCAAACAGAACAGCAGTAGCAATCGAGAGACAGCAATTTAACTTAAGTGGCGCCATACAGACTTCATTACTGGCTTCATTTTTTGAGAGAACCTAGAAATGAGTGACCCCCCAGAAGCTCCCTTCTGCGGGGCTTTGGCCAGTTTTACATATTTTCCAAGTATAAGTGTTGGTGCCTCATCTAGTCATGGGGTGGGGACTTCCAGAGTATGAGATTAGCTCATGTTCTGCTGGGATTATGGGTGATCCAAGGATGGGATTATGGGTCTCAGTACTTCTGGGATTATGGGCATGGCCATAGGCAGAGAGCCTGAATATAATATAAGAGAGACAGAGAAACAGACTCCCTCTCTGTTGCCTTAGCTGGTTGGTTGCCATTATTGCTGTCCTGCCACCATGAGCTACTACCCTCTGCCATGCCCTGCTCTACCTCAGAGCCAGCTGAGTATGGACTGAAACCTCCAGTAACTGTGAGCTAAATAAACCTTTCCTTCCTTCATTTTGGGGGTCGGGTTGTGTCCCAGTGAGAGAAGAGTAACTGAGACACTAAGTTATTAGACATTTCCCCTTCCTAATGTTTAAATATTGATCTGGGCTTATAGACCTTCTTTTTAATTTTACAGATTTTAGAGAAACAGAAAACACGTTTTGAAGATCAAATGCATCGATTGGCTTATTCCAGGCGGTCCTTCAGCCTTGGAACATTTGGTGGCTTCCGTGACCTCAGCTTCTCTTTTTGGTCACAGCTTCTTGATTCCTTTGTCAGAGCATTGATTTATTTTTTAGTGTTCTAGGGGAAAAAAACCCCAAACTGTTTTCATGATGGACACTTGTGTGCCTGGCACTCTTTGAATCCAAAAGCTGTGCCACGACTTTCTTGAAAAACACAGACAAATGTTTTCTGGCTGGTATTCGTATTCCAAGATGTGTAGCTACCCTTCTCATTCTCAGCTGACTGGTGTTTTGAAGAGTTTTGGGAACAATCTGTTTTCTTTTTATATATATAAAATTGCATTTTTCCTGTTTTTCGACACTTCAGTGTTATATCTATTTTACTTTAATGTGCAATGTTAAGCTTACTGCTTATCCTGCAACTTCAAAGTCGGGAATCATAGCCTTAAAGTCAGGCATATGAGAATCACACTCATCTCTGGGGGACTGACCACCACATACAGGTGCCATGCGGAGTAGTGCTGCTCAGAGTCACACAGCCAGCTGGGAAGGAAAAGGAAGCACAGCTCTGAAACCCATGTGCCCAGCTCCCCACTCTGTGCTCCACCTGCCTGGCTCTGTCGCTGTGAGCACTTGTGTCACCATTAGCTCAGCTCAGCTCACCCCACTGTGCTATTTTCAGTAGGAAGGTAGGTAGGTAGGTAGAAAGAGGGTTGGAGGTTGAGATGGAGAGAGAAGGAATAGCCAGTGCAGTGATGCCTATAAGCATGGTGTGTGTAGATGCAGATGAGGATGTATATGCATGCCACATATATTATATATTACTACATTATATATTACATATTACATATATGTTACTTATCATTGGTTTTGTTTCTCTAAAGAACTCAGATGAATACAGAGGTGATATGTGATCAATAGGTGGGCTTTAGTGAAGCCATGCAGCTCCTAATGTTTTATACAACTATTTCTACACATGCATGTTGGCATGTGGATTTTTCACGTAGATATCTATAATTTTTCTTAAGTATGTGAGAACTCGTTTATTTCAAAAATACTTAGAAAAAAATGATATTGACTGTGTTTCCTTTCCAACTTTGTTCTAGACAGAAGTAGCATGCCTCAGTAAGTTTCCCTTCTCGTCAGCAAGCTTGAGGTCCCTGGGTGCTCACAGACTCCAAGTCTGAAACGTGTCCTGCTGTGTGTTTTAATTCTCTTTGCCTATCACCAAGAGTACAGCTTTCCAGGTATTCTATGGGGCTTGTGTTTAAAAAAGTGTTCCGAGGGCCAGCCAGAGAGCTCCACAGATTAAAGTACCAGCTTAGGCAGATGCAGGGATTGGGGTTCAGTCTATTGTGGGCCGTGCTGGCCCTGCCTCCAGAACAAACTGAGACTGAGACTGGGCATGGTGGTGCACACCTATAATCCCAGTGCTTGGGAGGCTGAAAGCAGGAGGATTACTTTGAGTCTGATCTGTGTAGTGAGACCCTGTGGACCCTGTACTAAATAAATAAATAATAATAATAACATTAAAAAATTCAAAAAGTATTCTGCGATGATAGTGAGGGGTCCTGTACTGTATTCAGAGTATCCACATAGTCCTCTCTCAGTCTGGGTGGGACAACTTTAGGAAGATAAGCAGAGGTAGCTGTCCCTTCTGCTCAGCAGTCTGAGTGATCAAGGAGCCAGTTCAGAGATTTTTCTCTCCATGGGACTACAAACTAGGGCTATGGTGGCCATGGTGATAACACATGACTCGGGTGTTTTATGCTACTAACCCTAATCCTAACCCTAAGCCTCACCTTAACCCTAACTCTCTCACTGTAAGACTAACCTCTAACCCTGGCTTTTACCCCAAATCCATCCCTAGCTTTAACCCTAACCCTAGCAGTAACCCTCTGGCCCTATCCCCTAAACTTCAGGGCTCTAACCCCAACCCTAATTGTCCACGCCAACCCTAACCCTTGCCCAGTTCTTCTCAGATCCAGAACTCTACACCATGGTTAGGGGGAGCTGGAGATGCCTCTCCCACAGCTGTGCTGTGCACTCTGGGAACAGCAGCTCTCCTTCCAGTGGCCTGCACCATGTGGCCTCTGGGTCAGCTCCGACCCTGCAGCTCCCTGTGGCTTTAAACCGAGTCCCTGGGCAAGGGAACGGGCATTCTCTGCCTGTCTAATTGTCAGAGATGCTCCAGGTCTTCCTCCCTTATGAACAAATCTGGAAGTTGTATTTTCTTTTTCTGTTGTTTGTGCTTTGTTACAGTACAGGGGCTGAATCCCAGACCTCCACACTGACCTACATCCCCAGCCCGTTTTGTTTTATAAAACAGAATTTCACCAAGTCACTAAATTACCCACATTGGGCTCAAGTTCAGTCCTCAGCCTCCCAAGTGTCGGCGTTACAGGCGTGTACCAGCAGGCTTGGCCAAATCTGGTCATTTTAATAAGTTTGCACAAGAAGAGAGTACACAGAAGCTAGTGACACGGAGCACCTTCAGAGACCTCCCTCCCACTGTCACCAAGTCCTGGAGCCCATGCATACACATGGGCTCACTCAGTGGAAGACAAACGGCGGGCCCACCTCCGTGCGGGACAGTCAGACAGCTCCTGTCCAAGCCCACGCTCCTCCCACAGGCTGGAGCCCCAGACAGGAAGGCGCTCGCCGGGGCTGGAGAGCAGAGGCTGTCTGAGTCCGGATTTGCCAAGTAATGGAGCTCCTGCCGCCTTCTGTTATCTCTGGCACACAGGCTGAAGGCTTTATCTTTATCAGCGTCATGATTCTAACAACAAAACTGCTCCAGCTAACCCAGAGTGACAGGTATATCATTTAAAAACAATTGTACAGAAAATTCTTTTCCGTTGTGATTATCTTTAATAGTAATCCCCAAACCTGTCCACGTTAATGACCATGAAATCACTTCGAAATAGTATCTGAGACATGGGTCGTCAAGATTTTCAAATTTTATAGTGGTTATAAACCTGAAAAAACATCCCCTAGCCTCTTCTCGCTGGGTGAAGAAATAATAGCTGAGGTTCAAGCTTTCTATAAAATAAATAAAAACAAAGCCTCATGCAATAGAAATTGCTTCTTTCAGTGGCAGCGGCAGCGGCAGCTGCCTCAGAGCAGGGCTGCTGGAGAACGCCCCGCCAGCGCAAGAGCAAGCCCAAGTGCCGCTGCCACCCACAGCAGCTTCACCTGATTTTTATTAATGCTTTATTTTATTACCCATGACCTACATCCCCAGCCCTTTTTGTTTTTAAGACAGAATTTCACCAAGTCACTAAATTATCCATGTAATTGAAAATGCATAGGTATTTTCAATTCAAATGTAGTGAAAATACATCATGGACCAACAGACGCAGAGTATGCTGGTCAACAGTTACCAGCTATTACAGGTGGCATCGAGATGTCCCCAAGAGCGTCAGCCACTCAAAGCAGAGCTTTCAGAAGGGGTAGGCCTCAGGGGCTCTCGGCTGACTCACAATTAGGAGGTGGGGTTCCCCCACCCCGTCCCTGCCGCCAGCCCCTCCCTTGTCTCTCTCTGCTTCTGGCCACCAGGAGCAGCTCCTCCTCAGCCCTGGGCCTCTGCTGCACCGCCCTGCCCTGGAGCCAGCCCACGATGGACTGAACCCTCGCCAAATTGAGCTGTCCTTGCCCCAACTTGCAGGGGTCGGGTGTGGGGTCCCAGAAACTGACTAAGGCACCATCCAGTTGAGAGAGGAAGTC
The DNA here is from genome assembly GCA_004027915.1 of Capromys pilorides. Taxonomy (NCBI): domain Eukaryota; kingdom Metazoa; phylum Chordata; class Mammalia; order Rodentia; family Capromyidae; genus Capromys; species Capromys pilorides. The sequence goes on along the minus strand of PVKN010000151.1, from coordinate 77,606 downwards.
TAGGAGAGCATGACGCAAATATTTTCTCAAGGCCTTCCCGACTTTCACACTGCAGGACCCTGGCTCATCGAACCGTTATCCTTAGTTGCTTGTTGTGTCTTTGGTTCTGCTAGACTCTGTGAATTAAGGACCTGCAAGATTCAGACTTGTCGTGAGGGAGGAGCGTGGCGGTGACAGACACGCGGATAGGTAGCTGTGCCAGGGAGCAGTACACGAAGCCACGCAAGCGCGCGATGCTGCCTCCGCGCTACTGAATGCAATTGTCCGGGAACTCTGCAGGGCGAGACCACACGTAGGGCATGGCCCTCGATGGGGTCCACTCACAGAGCCCTACCTGACTTCCCGAGGCACAGGGTTCTCAGAATTACAGCGAAGGGAGATGTCAGGGACACAGGAGAGGCCACAGTGCCGGAGCCACCCGGAAGGCAGGGTTTGCGAGTGAAAGCTGAGCACTGGTGGCTTTCTGCCTCTTGCTGTGATGTGAAAGGCAAAGGCTGAGGGATGAAGCAAGGGGCAGAAGAGCCAGCAGCGAGGGCCCTGCGCTAAGCAGAATGCGCCAACAACGGCTGCAGCAGCCGTGAAGCCCAGCGAGGAGCACACTGAGACAGACAGATGGACAGCGAGAACACTGGAAGTTCTTGTGAATCTGGTGGGCGCAGTCTCTCGAGCAGCCTCCCCCCAGCCGCCAACCGCCAGCCCCGCAGAAAGCGTCGCTCGGTGCCAGGGAGGGGACGGGCCACTGCCACTGCGGAGTGTGCACAGCAACTGTGTCGCAGCCAGGTAGAGGTGCGCACTGTTGTCATTTGTCCCTCTCAGCGAATGGGTTTCTTTTCTGAAAGCGCACGCACTTTGAAAAAATAATGTATTGCAACATTATTTATGAATCATAACAAGCGCTTTTTTCTTTTCTGTGGAAAAGTATGACAACACTTCCCACACCATCAAAGCACGGGTCTAATTTTAACTATATGAACAACTCCGCAGCATTTATGATGAGCTTCCCGCGGCAAAGCTCACACCCAGGCGGTGCAGATGCAGAAATAACAAGACAGTGCCTGTCTCCAGGCCCTGTTGCCCAGGAGGTGGGGAGAGGACAGAGAAGAGAGTCTAGAGCCAATGCACGTGCAAAGAACTGCAGAGGGCGCCCTCGGAAGCCACAGGGCACAGCCAGGGCACGCTGCACCCCAAGGCTTGCTCTGCAACATGGGCGCCATTGTCAGAGCAATTTGAGTGCAGAAAGTGTATGGTAGGGACACTGTGTGACTCCTCGGTCTCCACCCCAGTGTTCTGCCTTCCACAGGCAGCTGGGTTGTGACATGAACATGAACAAGCACAAGGCCCATCTAGGATGCCATCCACCTGGGGACTTCCCCTGGGCATGTCTAGAATGCCATCCACCCAGGAGCTTCCCCTGGGCATATCTAGGATGCCATCCACCTGAGAACTTCCCCTGGGCACATCTAGGATGCCATCCACCTGGGAGTTTCCCCTGGGCTCATGTAGGATGCCATCCACCTGGGAGTTTCCCCTGGGCTCATGTAGGATGCCATCCACCTGGGGACTTCCCCAGGCCCATCTAGGATGCCATCTACCTGGTAACTTCCCCAGGCCCATCTAGGATGCCATCCACCTGAGAACTTCCCCTGGACACATCTAGAATGCCATCCACCCAGGAGCTTCCCCTAGGCATGGCTAGAATGCTATCCACCTGGTAACTTCCCCTAGGCCTGTCTAGGATGCCATCCACCTGGTAACTTCCCCAGGCCCATCTAGGATGCCATCCACCTGAGAACTTCCCCTGGGCACGTCTAGGATGCCATCCACCCAGGAGCTTCCCTGTAGTATCATACAGTAATGAATTTGCATCTGATCTCTGTGCCTGCAGGCATTTTCACGGAAGACTTGGAGAGGCTGCTTTAAAAACATGATACTTCTCACTAAACAGTTTTGATTTTTAGAACCTGCTTCCTCAAGACCTCTTTCTAAACAGGAGGACAGTGTCAAAACCTAAAACTGATTCCTATGATGATTTTATCATTCGACATTTTTGTGTCATCAGTTAACAATGTGATCAAACATTTTGAAAAGCACGTTGATATTATTTGCAAATGATATTCTTTGAAATCTGTAAGAATTGCATCTGACCGTGACGCAGGACCTCAAAAGGCGTGACTCGCTTGCACTTCCTGAATGCAAAATGGAGGAACTAAGCGGTAGGTCACAGCTCCATGGACAAAGCAGGAAGGAAAGGCTCAGGAGGAAGGGACTGCCCGACTGTCCCAGGGCACAGCTGCGGGTGTGAGCTTCTGCCGCTGGGCTTGGATCCACGCACCCCTCAAAAGGCTGCGGGCTCTGCAGGGAACTGGAACCAGCCACAGAGCAGGGACGGTGAGGGCCGTGGAGGCCCGGCACTCGTGCCCCCGCGCAGGAGGTAGCTGCAGAAGTGGGGCTCTGCGAAAGGCTGGCTGCAGGAGCGATCGGAGGAGGTGCTCTCCAGTGGGCCAGCAGTCACTCCAAGCCGTCGTGGAGGAAGGCCAGGAAGTGCTCAGATGCCAGGATCAGGAAGCCATCGATGCTGCGGCGTTGGGTCCAGTGAGACGCTCTGGTTCTGATGAGTTATCAGTTAAGGAAAAGCAAAAACTGAACCCAGTGTCAGCTGCCAAGTGTGATCTCAGATAGACGTGGAAAAGCGCTCCAGAGAGGCGGGTCAGCAAGCTCTAGAGTTCGAGGTCTGAAAGGGAAATTTGCGCCTCTTTAAGTTCTACCTTTTAATAAATTCCACAAGGCAATTGAAATAATTTAATATTCACAAAATATTATAGAATGAGGAAAAATGAATGCTCTATATATCAGCAATCATCTGTTAGAAAACCTTGCCAACAAGAGAAGGTAATAGATAGGTATTATGTGGGGTGTGGTGGCACGCGCCTGTGTCCCAGAGCTTGAGAGGCTGAGGCAGGAGGCTCGCTGGAGTTTGAGGCCAGTCCATACACACACAGTGAGTTCAAAGCCAGGCTGAACTACATAGTGAGACAGTGTCTCAAGAAAACAAAATAATAATAATAGTAATAATAATAAATAATAGATATTGAATGTATTAAAATTAAACATCTGAAGAATAAACATTACTTGAATAAGATATAAATTAATAAATAACCAAATTATAGTGGGCCAAGGGACAGATACAATTACAATACTAAACTATTTGCCATTAAAATAATGTCACAGGTGGCTCTGTGTCGCAATGGATGGTGCATTGGACTTCTAGGAATGAACAAAATAATGTCACATCCTGTGACGATAATGGAAATGCAAGAAAGACAGAGGCAGCCCTGAGGCTCCCCGCAGGGGTGGGAGGGCCTGAGGTTCAGATTCGTGCTCTCTGCTGCTGTGGACGAGATAAATGTCCCAGTATGAGAGGAAAGTTAAAATACAGGTTACGGTGCAAAAGGCGTGACTTGGACCAAGACCAAGCAAACCCTCTCTTTATGACACTGCTATGGTCTGTGCCTAGCTGTCCCCGCAAAGCTTCATGTCATCGTAGGGCAGGGACTTCTAGAGTCTGAGAGTAACTCATGACCCACTGGGATTGTGGGTGGTCCCCTCGGATTATAGGTCTCAGTAGTGCTCGGATTGTGGGTGTGAGTGCTACACCCAACCTGGGGCAGAGAGCCTGAGTGCAGTATAAGAGAGACAGAAAGGCAGATTCTCTCTCTCTCTTGCCGTTGGTGCTGTTCCGCCGCCATGAACTGCTACTCCCTGCCATGTACCAGTCTGCTTTGGAGCCAGCTGAGTATGGACTGAAACCTCCAGTAGCTATGAGCTGAATAAACCTTTCATTCCTTCTTCTTTGGTGTTGGGTATCTGTCCCAGCAACGAGAGAAGAGTAACTGGGACAGACACTCAAAGTGAGCTTAAGACTTTCAGCAAGCCCTGTTTAAGGGAGGAAGGCAGTATTTTACACAAGCATTTGTAAAAGACAAGCACGGAGGTGAATGGGAGGAGATACAATGAATAATAGATGTTCCGACATAAAAAATGAAAGAGACTGCGGACTCAAACACCAAAACACCCGGTCGGCCCAAGAATGATTTCTGACAAAATAGAAAATCCTCCACAAAATGTATAAAAATGAGAAACAAGCATTTTACATAATTCATTATTTTTATAACTAAGTACATTCAACATTTGCATGTCGATTATCTGGATATTAACGCACAAGTAGGAAAAAAACAATAATCTAATGAAATTGAAGTAACCGCTTTCATCAAGGGGTTATTATCCCCTTTCTTTTCATTCTCCCAATAAGCATGCAAAACATATTAATCAGTCTGCTCATAGACTTCCTAAGAAGCGCTTCATTATCTGTTCTATTAATAGTTGCCAGGTTTTTCTGAATCAGGAGTTGGTTGCTCAGAATGATTAATACTTAAATATGCTGTTTTCTCTCCCATGAAATCAGATGGGGATAATAAAATGGAGGAAAACACCTTGGAAATGACAGCAGGTGACAATGTCTCGACAGTCGTGCCCGGAAACCTTCCAAGGACTGGCACAAGCCGTGGGTCTCCCTTTAGGAACAGGCAGTGATCAGCGCCGGGCCTGGAGGGTGAAGCGGAGTCCCACGTCCAAGGGCAGGCACAGCCGCATCAGAGGCTGGACCGGCGCACAGCTCTGGAGGCCGCGGCACTGCAGCACATAGCTGCGTGTGGTGCTCAGGACCTCCGCAGAGTGATGGGATCCAGCTGCCCTGCTGTGGAAGTGTGGGATTAAGAACACAGTAACTTGTTCTTCTGCAGCACCTGTTTGCCTAGGCCTCTCATGGCGTCATAGTGCACAATGTAAATATCCACACCTACATTTATTTTTTATAAAAGAGTGGTCCCTCTCATCCACCAGCCTCCTCCCTTTGAAATTAGCTACCTAATTTTTCTCAGGCTTCATTTAATTTTCTCACAAATGCAGCAGATTCTGAGTTTCCAGCAGCCCCGTTTCTTTGTTTCCCTCAGGGTGTCGCTCCCTCTCCCTGAACACACCGTGTAATTATTATGAATGGATGCGGTCCATAATTTTACAATTACTGAGGTGGGTTAAGGCTCAGACACATTCAGACATAAATTTCTTAAGTCACAGTGTTCTTCAAGTGCCATCCACCAAAAGCTTCCCAAGCCACTCAAGAATGGACAGAACCTGGCCTCTCAGGGCTGTGTGCATGAAGAACTAGCTTGTCCGGTCTGAGAGTCAGAATCCCAGTTATTGGAGGGCGAAGAGCGGGGCTTTCACCAACAACACCTTAGGTGGATCAGATAAATACAAGGCATACTGCAGCTAGGCCTTGAACAAGAAAAATGTGCCCCCACAATTTGCTTCTTGATATTTATTTTTATAGTTAGTATAGGGTTTTTTGAAGGTAATTAAGTAATAGTTGGCATCATAGTCATCTTGAAACTGATTAAGATTCTAAAACTATAAACTAATTAGAGAGAAAAATAAGTATTATGTTTACATATTGCTTATTCTAAGTTTTATCATTTGTGTCTAATTACTTTACTGTAAAATCATTACTCCTTTTTTTACTTTCTTATGCATGCTTCAAATTAACTTCTTGAATAATTTAATGGCTTTGGATACAAGTGCTCTTAATCTCCTGTACCTCACACACAGGGGTGGGGCTCGAAGCCCCCCAAAAGCTGCAGGCAGCGCTCGCCTCTCCTCAGCATGCAGAGCCAGCACCCAGCTCCTGCTCACAGTTCTGATTCTACAGCTCTGGGATACGGACCCCACCCACCCAGTTGGCACACACAGCTGGCCCTCAGCCCCTCTGCCCTGAGGACCACGTCTTAGGTTGCTCTGGCCATCCTACATGGTCCTAGTTTTCAGAAAGAGCAACATTCACCAAAAGTAAATCTCCTTAACAACTTTAATTTGTCTTAATGTGACTCATGTTCTACAAGAACTCCTGATGAGCTGGGCAACACATTTTTAAAGGCACTTATAAACACCTTGGGAGGCTGAGGCAGGAGGACAATGAGCTCAGGGCCAACCTAGGACCCCCAGTGAGACCCTGTCTCAACAAACAAGAGCGCGCCAGAGTAGGAATTGTAGCTCAGTCCTCTCTACGTTCCATATCCAGCACTGTGAAGAATAGAAAAAGTAGCTGTCCTAGTTATTTTAACATTTTACCTCTGCAGAAGTTCTCTCCAGAGAAATATTTTGGGTGTTTCTCCAAAGGTTTCAGGCACGGGGCCCCGCCTTGGACAAGCATCATTCCAGCTAATGTCCAAGGCATATTCTCTGGGAAGCACCGAGGTCTCGAGGCAAGCACGGAAACACAGCCGAGCAGCAATGCCTGCTTGTTCCTCTAGGTTGATTCCACAGCAAGTTGGGGAAAATCTCCAAAAGCATTGGAATAATTCATTCCTGGATCTTTTCCCTGGCATCTGCCTGTGACCTTTTTCCAAAGCAGCACATCATCAGCACAGAGATGCAAGCAGCCCAGGTGCAAGGACCTCAAAATTGACTGGAAAGCTAACACAGAAGGAAAGTGAAGACAAATGTAATGTTCAGAGTCTCTCAGAGTGCCGGGGCTACAGGCCTGCACCCCAACACCCAACTTAACTGAATTGCTTTTAATGTACTCTTGTGCTGCCATTACTCATGGAGCCCATGGTAATGTGAAGCATTACTAAAATGCAGTCAGTCAGAAGATGAAGTCCCCTCTGTGCCCCCAGGCACGGTGGGGCAGAGTTTCGGTGCGAACCCTCGGTGCTGTGTGTCTTGTCTTTATTCCAGTGCTCTCTCTAATGCTCCATTAAGGAACCTGCACCTACAAGGAAGTCGGCTTGGATTTCCCACAGGCAGGGCCATGCCAGCTCCTGCACTTCCTTCTTTAATCTCCGTGGAAATGTAAAAGCCACACAGATCCAAACTTCCCAGCCATTTCCGTGGGACACACTTGGACCTGAGCTTTGGACCTGGGCTCCTCCTGCTGTCCTGGGGAGTAGCCGCCTGCATGCCCATCAGCCCAGAGAAGGCCATCTTCTCCTCCAGATGGAGCCTTTCCCTGACAGGGATTCCTGGGTGGCCACTGACCCTGGACAGCTCCCCACGCAAGTGATCTGTTGAGAGTTCTGTCCCTCTGTGTTGTCACAGCCCATAAGGGCTTCAGGAAGTTCCTAATGGTGCAGGTGGCTGGGCCAGCTTGGCATTTAACTAACAACCAGGTCAACATTGAAAAGCAAATACCACACAATGGAGAATAAGAAGTAGAGTATGACAATAAAACACTTTATGCTCATAGAAGTTGCACAGGAAATGGCTGATTACAGTGAGGATGTTTCAGCTGTCATCACAAATTCAATTTCTGCTGCAATTGTAGGATTCCATCAGGCTTGAGGATGGCTAACAAAACAACACTGCTAAGTGCCAGCTTCTGACCACCATTGTCTGTTGAAACATTCATGCGCACATGGATTAGAATGGAACTATTGATTGTCAAGTACCCAGAATAAGTGAACAGAGACAAAAATCACAACAGGTTGGACATTGTGACAAGTTGAGATTCCAGCACTAGGGCCAGCCAACACCTCCACTGTGGGTGGGAGTGCAGACTGGGGCAGTCACTGTGGAAATCAGTGGGGAGATTCCTCAAAAAGCTAGGATTAGGGTAAGTCCCATTCAACCCAGCTGTTCCTCTTCTGTATATTTTCACAGAAGAATTAAAAAAGTCACACCACAGTGATATATATGTACATCCATGTTTATAGCAGTGCAATTTGTCAGACAATAATCCTGGAAACAACCCAAGTGCCCATCAACTGAGGAATGGATAACAAAGATGTGGCATTTTTATACAATGGAGTGCTATTCAGCTATAAAGAAGGATAAACGTGAGACATTTGTAGGGACATGAATGCAACCTGAGGCCATACTCACAAGTGAAATAAGCCAGTCTCATATGTGCAAACATCATATTGTCTCCCTACAGTAAGAAGCTGAACGGGTAGTGTAATAGATAGTACGAGATTGGCAGGCAGGGCATGGAGGCAGAGGTGGGACACCCGCGCTTACAGCTGGGTGGCCACCAGGAGCGGCCCTGGTGCAAGAGCAAGGACTTAGTCACTTCTTTCATGGTGGAGACAAAACACCCACACTCGCGAGTTAATAAAAGCAGGAAAGCTTTACCTGTGCTCACAGTCTGCAGAGGGAACAGCCATAGCCTGCTGGCTCTGAGGCAGGGTGCTCATAGCTCTGTGAAGGAAGCAGAGAGAGAGCAGGGAGGGGCAGGGAAGGGATAACCATTCCAGGTCATTCTCCGTGCTACCCACCCCTTCTGCCAGACCCCACTGCCTAAGAAGCCAGCTATAAACTCACGGTGATAAGCCTCTGGTGAGTAACATGCCCATCATCTAGCTACCTCCCAAAGTGCCAACCACAAGGACGTGAGGCTTTGGGGAACAGAAGACAGGAAACATGAGAGCAGCACATCAAGGCTGCGAGCTGCAAGGGCGGTCCTTCTCCTGGCTTCTGTCCTCCTGCTCACCCCTTCCACACACCACGGTGTAAAGGACTCCTCTGTGCACATCACAGCCTCCTCCTGTGCTGTAGGGCCCTAGAGTCAACTACAGACAGAGCCCTACAAACTGGGAGCCAAAGCAGTCCTTCCTTCAGCCAGGGGCATTGGGTATTTATCTCAGGATGAGAAAAGTAACTAAGATTCTGTACAAGAAAAGTGGAGTCACTGCTCTGACACTATATGATCACATGTCCCCAAGCATCAGGAAGTGGTTCACAGCAGGAGTTAGAAAGGCACGGAGATGCCTGCTGGAGAACCCCAGCCTGGCCCACTGCAGGTCAGCAGCATTTCACTTTCTTTCTGATTTTTACAGGGACTCAGAGCTGAAAGTTTTAGTTTCAGAGAAGACTTTAGACTTAGAATTTCTGGCAATACTGAAACTAAGACACAGAATTCAGAATTTTTGTATCTTTTTTATTCAAGTTGGTAATGCATATGTATCTAGGAATCTATCCATTTCTTCTGTATTTTCCATCAAGATTTTTGAAACAGGTATTGACAATCTGTTGAACTTCTCTAGGGTCTGTAGTGATTGCAGCCTTTTCATTCTTTATTGCATGAATTTGAGTTTTTCTTTCTTTTTATGATAAGGTTGGCTAGGGATTTATCAATTTTATTTATTCTTTCAAAGAACCAACTCTCTAATTCATTGATTCTTTGTATTGTTTCCTTTATCTTAGCTGCATTAGTTCCTTCTCTGATCTTTATAATTTCCTGCCTCTGTGTGCATTGGGCTTGATTTCCTCTTCTTTTTCTTAGAGCTTGAGTTGCAGCATAAGACTGTTTATTTGGCCTTGTTTGTTTTCCTGATGTGAGAATTTACCACTGTGAAATTTCCTCTTAAGCCAACTTTCATTGCATCCCACAGATTCTGTTAAGTTGCATCTGCATTTTGGTTTGATTGTAAATATTGTTCCATTTCTTCTTTAATTTCACCTATGACTCTTTGGTTGTCTGGGAGGGTGTTACTTAGCTCCCATGTGCTTATGGAGCTTTTGTGATTTCTTCTGTCAATAATTTCCAGTTTCATTGCACTATGGTCAGATAATATGCATAGGATAATTTCAATTCCTTTATATTTACTTAAGCATGTTTGTTATGGTTTATGTTTAATTGTCCCCCCAAAGCCTCATGCAATCATGGGGCGGGGACTTCTAAAGTTTGAGACTTGATTCATGATCCGCTGGGATTATGTGTTTTAGTACAAATGGGATTATGGGTCTGAGTCCTTCTGGGATTATTGGTGTGGCCTAAGACAGATAGGCTGAGTCAGAGAGCCTGAATGTAATATAAAGAGAGACAGAGAGACAGACTCACGCTGTTGCTGTGCTGCCCTGGTTGGTCTGTTTCCTCTGTCGCAGTTGTTGCTGTTCTGCTGCCATGGACTGGATGCTCTCTGCCCTGTTCCTCTCAGCCTTGGGCCAGCCAAATATGGACTGAAACCTCAAAGTAACTGTGAGCTAAATAAACCTTTCCTTCCTTCATTTTGGGTGTCAGGTATTTGTCCCAGCAATGATAGAAGAGTAACCAAGACAATGTTTTATGTGCTAATATGTGATCTGTTTTGGAGAACATCCTGTGTGCAGCTGAGAAGAATGTGTATTCTCCTGCTGTTGGGTGGAACACTCTGCAAAGGTCTACTAAGTCCATTTCTTCACAAGGTTGGTTTGCTTCTCTTATTTCTTTGCTGATCTTTTACCTGGCTGGTCTATCGCTTTGTGACAGTGATGTGTTAGAGTTTTACGTTAAAATGTGCTAATGCTTGTTTGATTTTTTATGGCTGTTAAAATTTGTATTATATACTTGAGTGCTCCTAAATTGGGTGCATATATATTTGATTGTTATTTCTTCCTCTTGAAATTTTGCCCTAACAAGGGCACAGTGACCTTCCTTATCTCCTTTGACTTTTCTTGGTTTGAAGTTGACATTATCAGCAACCAGAATAGCTACCCTTGCTTTTTTTGGAGTTCCTGTTATATAGAGTCTTGTTTTACATCCTTTGACTTTTAGTCTATGAATTTTGTTTGAATTAAATGTGCATCTTGTATACAGCATATCGTTGGACTTTTTTTTTTTTTTACCTATTTTGCCAATCTGCCTCTTTTCATTGGTGAACTAGGACCATTTACATTGATGGTTGTAACTGATATGCATTGTTTCATCTTCTCATGTTATTCTCCTGCTGTAGATCCTCTACTTTATGTTTAATTGCTTGCTGTGTTTGGTGGTTCCTTTTTGTTGTTGTGTTCATTTTTTGTCTCCTTCTAGAATGTGTGTCAGTACTCTTAGTATGGTTGGTTTGGTGATCATGAATTTCTTCAGCTGCTCTTTGTCATGGAAGTATCTTATCTCATCATTCAATTTGATAGATAGTTTTGCAGGGTACATCAATCTGGGTTAGAAGTTTTTCTCTTTCAGGACCTGAAATTCTTCACTTCAAATTCTTCTTGATTTAATGGTTTGTGCTGAGAAATATGCCATGATTCTGATGGGCTTTCTGTTATAGGTGATCTGTTTCTTCTTTCTAACAGCTTTTAATTCTGTTCTTTTGTTCATTTTCTGGGATCTTGATTATTATGTGTTTGGGTGTAGATTTATTTTGATTATGGAGAGCTGGAGTTATATATGTCTCCCATGTCTGCACGTCAGATTCTTTTCTCATGCTTGGGAAATTGTCTCTTACTACTTCTGCAAATAGTCACTTTATGTCACTGTTGCTGACCTCTGATGTTTTGTTGATACCTATTCTTCTTATATTGTTTTTATTTGCATCATCTTGAAACTGCTGAATTTTTATTTCTTGGCTCCTTGTTAGTTTCTTGTTTTTTTTTTTTTAGTTCCAATGGGTCATTTTATCTTTTTTTAATTTTATTAATTTTGATGAGAAAGAAATAACAATGAAACAGTTTCAAAATAGGTTAGTAGAAGATTTACAATAATTAATACATTGCATATTGTTGTCTTCATAGTAGTTGTTCAGAGTACAAGATGCAGACATGATATCTTCGCTAAACCCTATTAGTACAAATGCTTCTTCTCATTGAACAAAGGGAAAGTAGCTGTGTATATAGTCCAACAGTCCATAATAGTAGTGGGTTGTCAGCAGAACTGGCAATGTCTTAAGCTGTTGACTTGAACCTTTTACAGCTCAGCATATTAATATGACTTTACTTTTTATACCACCTGGTTAGACTTTTCTGCTGAATGATTATGACCAAGTTAAAGCAAGAACTATATAACAAAAACTGTAACTTTTGTATCTGATAAGGTCAGTTAAATCCCCTCAGGATTTACCCTGAGACCACTTACAGCACCTTGTTAGTTTTAAGAGACCTTTCCTTTCACATTCATTAGCTGCACTGCTATCTACAAGGTCTGAACGTCTATCTTCAGTTTTGCTCAACTGGTTTTGCCTATTTTTGATGGAATTCTTAACTTCCTGATTAGCTGTTTGAATCTGTTTTGTGCATTCCAATACTTTCCTGTATTGTTCAGTCAATGTCTCCATCATTTTTCTATTTGCCTCTATTTTTTATCTGCATCTTCTTTAGATGCTCTGTGAAATTCTTATTTTAATTACTTTTAGTAAGAAATAACAATGTGACAGTTTCAAAACATGTTAGTAGTACATTCCCAATATTTGATGCAATGCATATTGTTGTCCTCCTAGTAGTTATACAGAACACAGGATGCAGACATGATAATTATTCTAATTATTGGTACAAAAATTTCTTCTCATTAAACTAAGAGAAAGAAGTTGTGTACATAATCCAATGTTCCATAATCTCAGTGGGTTTTGGCAGAACTGGCAATGTCCAAAGCTGTTGACTTGAGCCCTTTACACTAAGCGTACTAATCTAGCTTTACATTTTATGCCTCGTGGTTAAACTTTTCTATTGTGTGGTTAAGGCCAGGTTAAAGCAAGACCTGTATAATAAAACATGTAACTTTTGTATCTCCCAAGGTCAGTCAAATGCCCTCAGGATTTACTTTGAAACAATGTACAATGCTTTGTAGAACTGTTGTCAGTGTCAGCCAACTAGATGAGTCAAGGCCATTGCTTGACCAGTTTGCTCTCTGTGAAAGCCCGAGAGAATGGTTTCTCTCTAGGTGACTCTCCTTAGGCACACTATATATCAATCCCTTTGCTCTGTAGTTCCATAATCTCCTTGAACAGAAAATTTGGGAAACCACTGAGTTATAGCACGTTATAGCACAGGTTCTTATATCCTGAGTCCTCACTGACCTTAAAGGTCTAGGGCCAAAATATTGGCTATCTTTGTAGCCCTTCTTTTTCTCTAATTTTTGGTCTATAAATTTATATTCTTAACCCTCCAGAAGAAAAGCTTCATGATACTGTTACTCTACAACGTAGGTAATTGGGTTTAACATCACTGTCTTTCTGAGTATCAAACATCTTAGACTTAACTTGGAATTGTTATTATCTATCAATCAATATTCTAATAAATCTCTATAGAATTTGATAAAAGCAGTTAAACATTTTTACACAGAAATTTAGTAATTTAAGCATACATAAAACTGTAACCTGTCAATCCTTTGGTATTATTTCTAGTCTCTTACTCTCACTTAATACCCTTTTTTTTGTTTTCTTGTAAACCAACCATTTACTTGAGAGAGAGTATAACAGTAACTGAAATTACATAAGAAGCAGCACACATCTAAAAGACCAAAATGACAGGCATTCCAAGCGTAGTTTTAGTGTTACACATTGCTATCCTCAGTATGATAAACATTTTGGAGGTTCTTAGGACCATTATCTAATTCATCCTGGACATGGTTTTGCTCCTGTCATGTTTCCTATGTTTTCTGTTTGTAGTTACTTCATTGTTTAACCCTTAAGTCTTTGATTTCCATTCAGCTGTGTTATGCCTCTCCATTTTTATTTCTTCTTTTGAGATCTTACATTAGGGAGATTATATGATATTTACACATGCAGGTCTGGTTTATTTCACTTATAAGTATATGTTCAAGATACATCAACTTATATATGAAGCCTTCTAGTTTATCATTCTTTATAGCTGAGTAACATTCCATTGTACAAAAATGCCACTTCTTTTTCAACCATTCTTCATATGATGGGCATTTTGGTTGTTTCCAAGATTTGGCTATTACAAATTGTGCTGCTACAAACATAAGTGCACAGATATCACTATGGTATGATGTTTTCAGTTCTACTGGGAAAATTCCCAATAGGGGGATAGCTGGATTGAATGGGATTTCCAGTTCTAGTTTTTTAAGGCGTCTCCACACTGCTTTCCACAATGGTTGCACCATTCTGCATTCCCACCACCAGTGGAGAAGTGTTCCTTTTTCCCCATAGCTTCTCCAACATTTGTTGTTGGTTGAATTCTTTATCCTAATACTCCTCAAACTCTTCAATGAAATTAAAAAGGAAGCAATCCTTCCAAAATCATTCCTAGAGGCAAGTATTATGCTGATACCAAAACCAGAAGGAGATGCAACTAAAAAAGAGAACTACAGGCCAATTTCTGTCATGAACATAGATGCAAAAATACTCAATGGAATTCTCACGACTAGAATATAGCAAATCATCAAGAAGACACTACAACATAACCAGGTAGAATTCGTCCCAAGGATGCAAGCATGGTTCAATATATGCAAATCTATAATGTAATACACTATATCAGTAGAGCCAAAGCCAAAAATCACATGATCATCTCAACTGATGCAGAAAAGGCCTTTGACAAAGTTCAACACTCATTCATGTTCAAAGTCCTACAGAAAATCAGATTAGAGGGCCTCTACCTCAACCTGATAAAAGCCATCTATGACAATTCAACAGCTAACACAATTCTAAATGGGGAAAAACTGAAATCTTTTACTCTCAGATCTGGTACGAGGAAAGGAAGTCCTCTATCCCCAATCCTATTCAATATATTTCTAGACAAGAGAGAGAAATAAAAGCAATAATAATAGGTAAAGAAGAAGTTAAATTATCATTATTTGCAGATGACATGATAATCAACTTGGAAGACCCAAAAAAACTCCACCATGAAGCTACTAGAATTAGTACACAAATTCAGTAGCAGGATACAAAGTCAGTATCCAAAAGTCAATAGCATTCCGCTACACAGATAGCAAACACACTGAGAGAGAAATTAGAGAAACAATACATTTTACAATAGCACCATGGAAAATGTAATACTTAGGAAATAACCTAACTAGAGAAGTAAAAGATCTTTTCAATGAAAACTACAGCACTCTGAAAAAGTAGATCCTAGAGGATTTCCAAAAATAGAAAGATATTCCCTGCTCCTGGATAAGAAGAACCAACATTGCAAACATGGCCATACTCCCTAAATTCTTACACAGACTTAATGTAATCCCTATCAAAGTACCATCAACATGCCTCACAGACCTGAAGAAATCCTTCCTGAAATTTATTTGGAACCAGGAAAGACCTAGAATAGCAAAAACAGTCCTGGGCAACAAAGACAAGGCAGGAGGCATTACAATTCCTCATGTAAAGTTATACTACAATGGTACACTGAAAAAAGCAGCATGGTATTGCCAAAAAAAATAGACTTGAAGGTCAGTGAAATAGATGAGAAGATGCAGAAGCAAATACAAGCACACTCAGCCACCTTATCTTCGACCAAGGGACCAAACATGTTTACTGGAAGAAAGATAGCCTCTTTAACAAATGGTGCTGGAAAAACTGGATCTCTACATTCTGAAAACTAATACTTGACCCAGGTCTATCACCATGCAGTAAACTAAAGTCAAAATGGGTTAAAGATCTAAATATTAAAAGAGAAACATTAAATCTCCTGGAAGAAAAAGTAGGAGAAAATCTTTAAGACACCAGGGTAGGCAAAGAGTTCATGGACAAAATCAAAATGCACATTTAATACTTGAAAGAATCAACCACTAGGATCTCCTCCAGCTAAGAAGTTTTTGCACGTCAAAAGAAATTACCAACAGAGTAAAAAGAAAACCCACAAATTTTGAAAATATTTTAACTAATAAGTATTCAGACAAAGGCCTTCTATCTAGAATTTATAATGAACTAAAAAATATTAGGGTCCCAAAATTCAAAGATCCAATCCAGAAATAGGCATCTGAGATGAACACACACTTCTCAGAGAAAGAAATTCAACAAGCCTATAAATACATGAAGAAATGCTCCACATTGCTAGCCATTCGTGAGATGCAAAGTAAAACAACACTTAGATACCATCTCACTCCAGAAGTAATGGCTATCTGTTCAATTTTTTCATGATTATTGTTATTTGTTTTTTGACCTGAGAGGTCGTCTCTGATCTGATCTCGTCTATAACTTGGTGGAGTTGGCTTTTTGCTTCAGCTGCTGTCATTTCATAAATTTCTTATGTATGACTTCCAAGTTCTTCTCTGACCTTTTCTCCTGGACTTGTTCTGGACTTGTCGGAGGTCTGAGGCTGCCTTCTATTCCTTCATACTGGCATTTTTGGAGTTTCCAGTGTTCACCCATACTCAGTAGCATACCAACGCTGTTGCTGGAGTTCTTGACGCACGAAGCTCTCAGTCTATCTCAAAGGCCTCGTTAATCAACTTTGTACTGAATAATTCCCTTGAGCAGTGTGGACCATGGTCTTTGGCCGTTCATCATACGACTCTACCTCAAGGGCAGACAGAGGATTCTGTACTGCACCGCTCCCTTTGGGAAGACTAATTCTGCACTCATCCTGGTAGCCTAACTTTTGCACCAGTTCTCCAGCGTCCGCACCTTTATGTTTCTAACCATAGTTGCCTGGCTCTCCCACCACACTGATTCAGGGCCCGGACTCGTTTTTCTTTGCCATCTCTTCCAGCAGGTAGCCTCCACAGTAGCCACTGGGTGGTGAGCAAGCTCTGGGTAATCAGAGTCCACCACATGCTACTGCTCCGAGTGTGATCACAGGGCCCAGCTTGCGAGGCCACTATGAGGCCCTCCAGCTGTGTTTCCAGGAAAAGGAGAAGGCCATGGTAGAGCCACCTGGCAACCTTGCTTTCACTGACCATGCTAACCACAAAAGTCTCCTATGGTCCTTTCCTCTAGAGGTTTCCAGCACAGACACCATAGAGCAGTGGAATGGAGAGCGAATGTGATCCCCACAAGGCCACGTGCAAAGCGCTTGTGTCCAGGGTGCAGGTTCAGTGCTGTAGAACAGCTGTGCTTGTTATGTGGAGGAGCGCCCTGGAGCACACACCAGTGCAGTCCCAGCAACTTTGCTATTCAGGTAACGACCTTGGCACCGTGCCTGGCAGCAGCCAAGTAGCAATCAAGCAAGCTGACAGTGTGGCAGTCTGCAGATCATTGCTGTCTCTGCTCTTGTTGGTCCACCCTAGCAGGAGAGACAAGCAAATAACAAGTGAATAATGTGACATGACACGCGTAAGCAGTGCAGGATGATGTAAGAAGACACGAAGACAGACCTGCCTTGGGGGTCAGCATGGGCTGACAACAGGAAGCTGGGACCCAGCAGATGAAACCAGTCTGGCAGAATGGCTTTTCAATCTGACTGGGCTGAGCAGCACGGCGTCTAGCTTGTGGCCATGGGTCACAAGGCCCTGCACTCCTCTTAGGTGCCCTGATTCCTAGCGTCCTGAGACCATGGGTAGAGACATCACCGAGAGGTCCAGAATGCTCAGGTGCAGCACCCTGGGGAGCCCTGCAGTGGAGCTGTCCCTGGAGGCTGTCTGATGGTGCTGTCCTGCCCCTGCCTGCAAGGGTCTTGAGGGTCCCCAGGAAGTGCTGTTGCGAGGTGGTGGAGCCCCTGAGAGAAGGGATGTGATCAATGGTCTGCAGTCTTTGGCTCATGCCTCCCTCGTGGAGCGTGTCCCCCTTTCTCCCTAACCCCCAGGGAGCTGTTTTATCCCATGGCCACTTCCTGCCCTGAAAATGGGACCAACGTGCTATGGACTGGAGCCTCCCCAATCATGAGCCAAAAGCAACCTCCTTCTCTGCAAGTCAGTTGCCACTGGTTGTTGGTTGTGGCCTCAGAAAGTTGCCCACCATCCCCTGCCTTCCGAGACTCATTACCACCAGGTGGGAGAACTCCCAGAGCCCACCATCGCCTGCCTTGTCAGTCCCTGTCTTCCTCCAGGAGGACTAATTTTTAATGGAGGTATTTTCATAGGTAACTCAAAGATTTTTCCAAAAATAGTGAATTTTTAACACACCAGCAAGACAGGCATCCCAATTTCAAATATGACTTCTCAGACTGGATGGAGGACAACACCACCACTAGGAGAAACAACACAGAGAACAGCTGGCCCCTGTGAAGAGCCAGAGTGCCACAGCACCAGGAGCAGCGTCCCCAAGGAAGGAGGTGCAGCGCTGGGCCTCGCTCTGCTGTTGTCCTTGTGCTTGCTCAGTGCCAGAGGGGCCAGCCCTGACCTAACACTCAGAGTCATCACGTCTTACACCTGCACCCTTGCCTAGGAGACGGGTGCTCCTTGCAGAGTCAGAGCATGAGTGCGCTGGGGAGAGGGGGTCCACCTGAGCCCCTGGTGGTGACCTCCCCACAGCGTTGGAACTTCCACCTCGGAAGACCTCTGGAAATTGTTGGAAATGACTCTTCAGATAAGTGCGGAGACAGGAAGGTCATCTGCCCAAGAGCCAGTGTACGCTGCCATAATTAAGAGCAGCACCTATTTTAATTTTTCAGGTGTGTGTTGATGAGGAGTTAGGACTGTTCTAATTGCTAATCTCTCAGAGGAAGGAACACACCATGTTAATTAAATTCACTGATGATGGAAAATGTGGAGGTGGATTAATCACTTCTAATGGCAGCACAATTTTCTTTAGAAGCAAGGTTCACAAAATAAGATCTGGAGTTAACCAAAAGAGAACTCTGCTCGCACGCACGCACACGCGCACACACACACACACACACACACGAGATGTACCCAGGCACATGCACACAAACTCCCCGGTGCACACATTATAGGATGCTACACTTTCAATGTTCTTTAATGGTGCATTTGAATTCCTCAGAGTAGCGAGTTCAGGCAGCACACCCGAACACCACGCCTTGCTGGCTTCACCTCCCTATGGTCCCCTTACTGTACTCTCCCTCCCCGTAGCCTCCACCCCTCCCTCACAAGCCCCTTTTACTCCAAGTCTTCATTGCCCTCCTTTCCACGTGGCAGAAAATGTGTGACCCTTCTCGTTCTTAGTCTGGCTGACAGCACCCAAACTCATTCGGAGCGTAGCTGTCTCAGGCGTGGGAAGCACACATGCCTCTCCCGCCAGTGTGTGGCTCTGCTGCTGAGTGGCTCTGCGCATCAGCCAGGCCCACATCCTCACCATCAGCCCTCCACAGAGCGGGGTCAGAAGCACTGAAGGGGCGAGGGGGCACCCTGGGCACTCGCTGCATTCAGCAACCAAGCAGGCATGAGCTCTGTATCCCCAGGGAGCATCTGAGCTTTGTCTTTGTAAATAAAGAAGATGCAAAGCAAATTAGAAGCTATGAAGATTACATAACCACGCCTTTGCGCAAGGGTGTGGCTGGCTCTTCAGACCCTGCAGCACAAACATTGCAGCCCTCGAACTCTAGAGATGACGCCAGTTAAACATGGTGGCAAGACAGCTTCAGATGGACGAGCAGGCAACAGAGCTGCGGGTACCACTGGGGGTGTAGGCTTGCATAGGTGCTGTGTCCTACTCAGTGCTGGGACAGGGCCACAGTGGGCCCCAAGAAGAGAGGGCCGAGTGCAGGGAGCACCAGCCGCCATGCTCAAATGAAAGCCCACTTCAGCGGCTGTCTGCATGCCGGAGCCCAGGAGTGCAGCTGAAGCAGCAAGGAGTTCCTTCCGCAATGCATGGCAGAGAGCCGGGAGTCCTTGTCCGCAGCGTGCATCTTCCTGCTGTGTGTGCAGAGCCTCCAGAATGCAGGGAGCTGTCTGGAGCTCCCCAGCTGTGCCCCTCCCCACTCTGCAGACAGTCCCGGGTCCTGGAGGAGGACAGAAGGAAGAGGAACATTGAGTGTCATGTCTCCACATCGTTTTGGCTCACAGGGCGAAGTGAGGACAGAAATCCAGGAAGTGACACATTTCGTGCTTGCTCATGTTCCCGAGGAAGCATGTGCTTTCTCTGTGCATGGAAAGTGAGCTCTGGCTCTGAGGGAACCTGGCTGTGGTGCCCGGCTCCCCAGGCGAGGAGGTGACCCTCGCCCTGGACTTCCTGTGCGGCTCCAGGTCCAGCCCGACAGGTCCACGGGGACTCTCCCCCCACATGGAGTATGAACAGGGTGGAAAGCGGTGAACAGCAAGCACATGGCTGCATCCTTCACAAATTCCAGCGCAAATCGTTACAGACCTCAGGAGGGCGGTGGGAGAGCATGCGGCAAGCTCGGGGCTCTTTTGCAAGTGGGACTTTCTGAAGGGGGCACCCTGGGCCACCAGAGCAGCCACAAACCCTCAGCCACTGCATAGCCTCCTGGGAAGAAGTGACCGTGATGGTCTGGGTAGAGGTGGTGAGACTCCAGAGTGTGAGAAGCTGGCCTGAGGTTAACAAGAGACGGCCATTGTGCAGGCTTTGCAGAGCACAGAGGAGTCCTGGAGGGGGACGGAGAGCCAGGGGGAGGCAGGGTGCATTGCTTTGCTCCTGGCCCAAGCAGGGAACAGCGTGCTGCTGCTGCTGCTGCTGCTGCTGCTGCTGCTGCTGCTGCTGCTGCAGGATTCAGGTGGGGGCAGCTGACTGAGTAGAAAGTTAGGAAGAAAGGGCTCATTGACCAAGTTTGCCTGTGCACATTTCTCTTGTTAATTAATTAATTTTATTGGTACATTTTATATATATACATAATGACCACATTCATCACAGGGAATTTTTACCTGTACACAGTATATCTTTTTTTAAGGTGAGTACAAGTTAGAATCAAAACAGAAAAATTAAGAGATACAGAATTTCACTTAACAAAATAATATGAATCTCACAGTATTTGCTGCAATACATAGTGCTGTCTTCCAAACAGTTATTCATATTATCAGATATATTCATGTAAAATTGGAAGAAAGAAAAACTGTATAAGAAATTAAGAAGAGAAAAAGTAGAAACAATTGAAAAAAGGAGATGAAAAATTTAAAGCATTAACTCTTCCTTTCTATGGACCAGCAGGAATGCACTGTACAGTTGTCAGAATCATCCTGCTTGCGTGCATAGACAACTGTCTCTCCCCCGCTCCCTCTCCTGTCCTTATCCTCCGCTCAGTAGCTCTTTCCTTTTGAGTAAGTTCATTCCCTTTTCCCTGAATCTATTGCACGCTTCAGATTCCATTTTTTTCTCTTTCAGGTTCTCACACTAAGGAGACAATATGATGCTAGCATATGTAGGCCTGATTTATTTCACTTAAGAGTATGTTTTCTAGGGCTGGCCAGATAGCTCAGCAGATTAAAGGGACTGCTTAGGCAGATGCAGGGACCAGGATTCGATCCCAGGTGTGCCATGCTGGCCCTGCCACCAGAGCACCTAAGACAGCAATTGAGACTAGGCATGGCAGCACACACTTGTAATCCCAGCACCTAGGAGGCTGAAAACAGGAGAGTCACTATAAGTCTGATCTGTATAGTGAGACCCTATAGACCCTGTACTAAATACATTTAAAAAAAAAGTGCGTTTTCTAGTTGCATCTTTTTTTCCTGGTGCAAGGTCTCACTGTGCAGCTCAAGTTTGTAATGATCCTCCTGTTCTTCAGCCTCTCCAGTGCTGGAATTATAGGCAGGCATGAACCACCATGCCCAAGTGGCTCAGTGCATCCAGGGGCAGGCCGGCGAGGCATGTGGTGCCAGGGATCAAACCCAGCCTCTGCTCTAGTTGCATCTTGATTAGTTTTCGTTTTCCGTTCCATTCTCCTCCTTTCAGGTCCCTTTGTCCTCCTTATTTACAAAGGCTTTCTTTCTGGTTTTTGCCTCTCTCTCTTTTCCCTTCTTTTCCCTCCCAGCTCCCCTCCCCATGTGAGCATTTTCTTCCTACTCTATATCTGGGTCCTCAGTTACACTTTACCTTCCTGATAGAATTGAAAGCAGCATCCTGTGCCAACACATGCACACGCGTGCTTACAGCGGCTCTGGCTGTGATGGCTGAATCTCAGATCAGCCCGCCTGCCCAGCAACGGGTAAGTGGAGAAAGATGACGCCATTCCTCTGTGCAATGAAGCACCATTCTTCCATAAAGAATCGTAAACTTGAGACTTTTCTAGCTAGATGGATGCACCTTGAGGCCGTACTTGTAAATGATATAAATATGACTTGTGCCCAGATTTCCTTGCTTATAGCTTGTCCCTGGCAGTGAGAATGTATTTTATGCAGAGAATGTCTTCCCACAGGAATTTCCCCTCCTGATTTAAGGAACCCCACAGGCCACAGTGACCTTGCACTTGCTGTGTTTGAAGTGCCTTTAACTTAAATTGTCAGTGTGCGTCTTAGTTACTCTTCTCTCATTGCTGGGACAAATACCCAACACCAAAAAATGAAGGAAGGAGAGGACTGTTCAGCTCACAGCTACTGGAGGTTTCAGAGCATGCTCAGCCGGTTCTAAGGCAGAGAGGCACATGGCAGAGGGCAGCAGTTCACGGCGGTGGAACAACAACAATGGCAACAGAGAGAGAATCTGTCTTTCTGTCTCTCATATTGCACTCAGGCTGTCTGCCCCAGGTTGGGTGTAGCACTCACACCCATAATCCGAGCACTACTAAAGCCTATAATCCCAGTAGATCACCCATAATCCCAGTGGGTCATGAGTTAATCTCAAACTCTAGAAGTCCCTGCCCCAGGACAACATGAGGCTTTGAGGGGACAGCTACACACAACCCGTAACAGTTTGCCAGTATAATTCAGTTGCAGCTGAGGTTCTCTAGGGGAAGAGAACTGCACAGAATACACGTACGGGGCATATGCAAGCCTACGCAGTGGTCAGGCCACTGGGAAGCCCACAGTGGCCTCGTGCTCAAGGAGAGCAGCTGGGTCTGGGCCGCTCAGCCAAGAAGGTGGGAGGCACAGGACAAAAGCGGGCAAGGATCAGTCCCAAGGGCCTTGGAGAGCCTGCCTTGGAGAGTCCACATGGGACAGCAGGAGAAGCGGGCGGCCTGCGTCCAGTGCCGATGGGAAGCTGGGCTCTTCAGAACCAAGCAGACTCTGTCCCCTTTGCCTCTGCCTTCCACCCAGGCTACAAGGCCAGTGGTCAGTGTCATCACATCCGAGGTGGCCTGTTCCCCAGATTTCTGGCCTCCATGTCCACCCTCCTCAGACACACCAGAACCATGCTGCACTCTTTTGCTAGGACATTGATCAGCCAAGCTGACCGATCACAATTGGCAGCCCCATTTGGGGTGGGGTACTCTTAACCCTTCAGGGGCTTCTCGAGGATGCCAAATGCTTGTAGACCAAAGAACGATGAAGCCTGGTATAAATTTCCACCCCACATCAGAATTTTTCAATTGTTCTACCTTCCACGTATGTAGAAGAGCCAGGCTGCCGAGCAGGGAAAGATCGTATCTCTCAATACCAACACTTCCGGCTGTGTCCATCTGAGGCAAGTGCTCCCGTGGGCAGGTTCTGGAGAAAGGGTGCCCATCAACGGGCCTCGAAGCCTCTGATGGTGAAAGCACTGGGACCCCCGCCCACGGGCTGCTCCTGCATAGAGGTTGGGCCGAGCTCCTTGGAGAGAAATAACCGTCTGGCTAAAGCTACAGGATGCAAAACTCTATGCATAGAGAGGCTGCACTCTATAAAGACTGGAAGGAAGACACCCATATATTTAGAACTCTGTTTCATTTCATTTTCTGCCTGTTGTGACGGCAATTGTTATCATGGAACAAACAGGCTGCTATTGTTTGCAGGAGAGCAGGGAGGGTTCCGACACAGGAGCACCAAGGCTTTCTCTTCTCCAGAGTCTGGGGCTCACACTGTTTTTGCTATGAAAGGTCCAGCCCCGCTGACTAGCAGAAACCTGTTCTTCTAGTGCAAGGACCCACGGAGGCCCCTTCTTTGTTCTCCCAGCAGTCAGCCGAGGATGATGAAGTGTGCTTGAGCGTGAGGCAGAAGAGAAAACAGCCTTTGTCGTAAGGAGAAGCTGCAGTAAAATTAGAGCATCGTTGGCCCCCAGCTCAGGCAAGGAGGAGCGCAGCAGGCATTTGGGTGACTGCTTGGAGCAGCTTCCTGTTTGTTCTTTGTCTGTGTTTGATTAGTTACGCAGGATCTGCTTAGCATATCCAAGTTGGAGCACAGCAGAGCTCGGCTCGCTTGTTTGCCTCCCCTCGTCTGTGCCTGTAAGATTTACACTCCCCATCTAATCGGGGGATTCTCAGACCTGTCTGGAGCACACATGTGTGCACCCTCAGCAAACTGTGTCAGAGCGTGGAAGGCGTGAAGCCAAGTCACGTGCAAGAGAGAAGGAGCAGCGGGGTCCTCATAGTGACTCGCGGTTCACCGCCAGGATTCAGTCTGGGAGCAGAATGAGTAACTGAAGCACTCACACTTTTCAATTCACCCTAATACGCCAATTCTCAAAACCAAGGCTCCAGGGCCGGTAAGATAGCTCAGCAGACTAAGAGCCTGCTTAGGCGAGTGCAGGAACCAGGGTTCGATCCCCAGCACCACATGCCCCACAGCCCCCCCCCCCTCCCCCCCAGCATGCTGAACCAGCAACTGAGTGGAAGATGGTACTGCGGGCCTGTAATCTCAGCATGAGGGAAGCTAAAAACAGGAGGATCCCCAGGAGTCGGAGCTGAGTAGTGAGATCCTGAACAAAACATATTTTTTTAAAAAAAGCTTCACCTTTTAACTTTTACTCCCTTCCCCCATCCCGTTGTCCCTGGAGTCCTTACTCTCTTGAAGTTGAGGAAAATCACCCAGCTACTCTGAACCAAAAGCAGGGAGCTAGAAGGTTCTGAAGGTGGGAGGCAGTCGTCATGATCCAGGGACAGGAAGAGCAACAGAAAGCTGGAGCCCTCAGAGAGGCCTGTGGCACCCAAGCAAAGGCCCTGCCACAGAGAGCCACTAGCCACCCTTGCACCCTGCCCTCCCGCCCTGCTGGGCCTCACCAGTGGGCACAGCTCCCCACCACCCTTGCGCTCAAGCTGGCCAAGAGAGCAGAAAGCAGGGGCTTTGACCTCGCTCCCGAGCCTCGACACCCCTCCCTAGCATGAGGTGAGGCCACACAGCACCCGAGGGGGCCCACACGTCCCGCCTCAGTGCTCTGGTGTGTCTCAGCAAGGAGTGTTTCCTTAGAACATCACCCCACCCACCCCACTCCCTTTAGACACACCTTGCTATTTGTGTTTGTCAACGTTTCATTGCTGTGACAAAATACAGAAGAAAATTATCTTAAAGGAGGAAACGCTTGTTCTGGCTCCCAGGTTTGGAAGTCTCTGCCCACAGCCAGCTGGTCTACGGCTTGAGGGAAGAGGCAAAACAAAACCATCATGGTGGAGGAGAGGGGAAAGCCAGGAGGAGGGGGCCGGGGATAGGCGTCATCCCCACATCCATACCTCTGGGAGCCTCTTCCTTCAGCCGTGTCCACCTGGGGTATCTCCGTGCCCACCCTCCCTGTAATACCATCAAACGTGCATCTGTTCACGTGCTAACCCACACAGGAAGTTAGAGACCTCATGGCCACTCATTCCCAGATGTCCGTGAGCAGCTGCATGTCCTCACAGCGAGCCTTTGGGGGTGATGTAGATCCCAGCCCTAGCGCTAGCTCAGTGATAGAGCCCCTGCGATTTCAGGTTTCAGAATGGAGGACATAGTCTAAGCACCTGAGGACCAGCGCTGCTGTGAGCACCATGGATTTCTACCACCTCATCCTTTGCCTAGTTAACAGCATCCATGATCATCTGTGTGAGGGGAGAACGAGCTATCACATGCACTTTTCTCTCTTAAATGCATGACCACTGACGTTCAGAGAGACTGCGCAAACCTTCCTTATGATCACTTTCTTCCTGCCGGCAAGCCCTCCACTCAGGCTCTGGCTCAGGGCCCTGCCCACACACCCGTGGAGGTCAGAGCATCAGGGCAGGGCTTGGCCATTGCTCCCCACCCCACACCTGCACATGCACCCAGACCTATGCCTACAGGGCGGGCGAGACAGCTCAGCTGACCAAACACCTGCTTTGGCAAGTGTAGGGACCAGAGTCCAACCCCTGGCACCACGATGGCGTGGTGAGCTGGCCAGCGAGTCTGAGCATGGTGGTGCACGCCTGTAATCCCAGTGCTGGGAAAGCTGAAAACAGGATCAGTACAGGTCAGAGCTATATAGTGAGACACTGTTCCAAATCAATAAATACAGTGTTTAGAAAAGATACCATGTCTGCATCTTGTACTCTGAACAACTATTATGGAGACAGCAACATGCAGTGTACTAATTATTGTAACTGTCCTACTACCTGTTTTGAAACTGTCTCATTGTTCTTTCTCATTAAAATTAATAAAATGTTTTTAAAAAGACAAAACAAAACGCACTGTGCAAGCCTGTGCCTGCGGACACGCTGCCTGCCCTCCCTTTACTGCCCGAGGAACACTGAGGCAGCCTCACGACTGCACCACTGCCACACCAGGTGTCATTTATTATTGTTAATGATCTCGCTGCAGCGGTAGCTGGGCTCCTCTTCGTGCTCCAGTCTTCCTGCTTTTGTTCTCCTCCTTCTCCCCCTCTTTCGTCCTCCTTTTTCTCTTCTCTTCCTCCACGTCCTCTTCCCCTTCGTTTCCTTCCTCTTCTCTTATTCCTCCCGGCTCTCCCTCACTGATCTCTCTTCTGGACCACCAACATCCCCTCTTTTCCTGCTTGCTCTTATCCCTTCAGAAATACCCTGACTGTTCCCACCAAACCACACCTTGCCTCCCAAGCCACTGTGTTGATTTCCAAGCTCCACTTTGCCAGAAAATCGTCTCTATGCTTGTTATTCCCAGCTTTCCCCTCCTGTTCTATCCAAAATGTACTCTACTGGGGCTTAGATCTAAAAAGTCCCCCAAATTCTCTCAGTCCCAGGTGGGTCTGACCAGAGGAAGGGCCCCTGTGGTGTGCGTGTGCGGGAGGTGCAGCTGCCCGCTCCTGCCGAGATCTGCCTCCTGGTTGCCCTGCCCCGCCCCGCCCCGCCCCGCCCCGCCCTGCCCTGCCCGGAGCTTTGCTTTGCTCCACCAGAGCCTTGCGCCAGGCCCCTCCTGTTGGAGCAGCAGCTCTGAGTCCCCTCACCACCATGGGTCAGAATCAGCCCCTCCTGCTTTAAGCCGCGGGTGTTGGGTGCTGGGCAGTTTATCCCAGCGAGGGGAAGTGACCAAAGCACACTCCAGGCACTTTTGTCTTTGCTTCACTTCACTGGCTGCTGCGCTGCTGGATCCAAGTGTTATTTCCCAGGTCTTACTGAAATTTTGTTTTTCCACTGACTTCATAGCCATTGCTATTCATCATTTGCAGCTCTGAGCTCTGCTTTTATTTGCAAATTGTTTTCTTCCTTCCACCACCTCTGAAGAGCTGTTGGCAGGGTCTTGAGTGCCTTGAAGCTTTTGTTTGCTAAGCTTAGTCTTCCATCCCTCTGAAATCCATCTGAATTTATAGGATCCCAAGGCAGCCAAACTTAGCCTCTTCCCCAGATTCAGGGTCAGCAGCGCCAGTGTCGCTTACTGGAGTCATCTTGCTGCCTGAGAGAGGGGGATTAGCAGGTGAGGTGGTGTTCTATGCTACAGAAAGACTGATTAGGTTTTCCCAGTTTTATGCAAAACTCATAGGAACTGGCCATAGAATTCCTAAGCGGTGAGATTCTTTCTAAGTCCTGGGGGAAAAGAAAAGCTTTCTGTGACTCTTAATTTCTAGCACTATAAGTTTACGGGTTTTGTGGAAAGCTAAGGAAATCAAGCTCAAAAGCTAGATCTTTCAAGCCATTTTAAAAACAGTTTTCTCAGATTAAATACCCTTTTTAATTTGCACTGGGGCATTTCACATATCATTTTATCAAATTAATTTGTAAACAACAACACCTGAATTTCAAACAATCAAGTAAATTTGAAAACCTTTTAAGAATATTTAGCTAACTAAGAATACTGCATAAGAAAATTTGGGAAAGTTAATTGTATTTGGAAGAAGGGGCAATAGCTCCATTACTATTTGGGAAGCCACAGCATATTAGAATTCACATCTTTATTATCTTTTGTTTTCTTAGGATAAACAATGAATAATTTGAAAACACTACACAAATGCGTGTACTCCTTACCATGTCACTCTGGAAGCTCTTGCTTATGGGAACTGCTCCAATGAAAAGAAGAATTTCATAGAGCTAAGGCTGCAGTTCAGTGATAGAGCACTGGTCTATCATGCCCAAAGCCCTTGGTTCAATCCCCAGCGCCAGAGGGAAAAATAGAAGGTGACTATGTTTTCAGGTGAGACATTCATACATCCAGCAGCTTTTGCAATTCCATGCCAGGTATCATAATCATCCGTCTCGCTATCCCAGATGGATGATGCAAACATTGCATTAAATATGATGACTCAGATGGAGACAAAAGACAAAATAAATACAAACACCAGCTGCTTTCCCTCTGATATTCATCAAAATACCCAATAACGAAAGATGATGGAAAACATCGCCACCTGCACACTCCGCAGCCAGCACCACGCCTACTGGCGCAAGCCACAGCCAGGATCTCCTGGTACGCGGTCTTGGAAGCTGGGACGAGGGCCCTGCAGTTTCCAGTTATCTCAGCCCCTGTCCAGCTGGTTCTTTCACTCTTAAATTTTGAGATTGCCTGATCTGAGAAATAAGAGCCGACTTTGCCATTTGATCAGAGGATTCGACCTCTTCAGGCCTCGGTTTTCTTATCTGCAGAGAGTGATAATAGCAAGAGCTCTGTGGTGGAAAACTTGGGTAAGGGAGGCGAGGGACTGGGGTTCCTCCATGTGCAGAATAAGTGCTCAGTTATTATGGGACGTTAGCGCAACACACTGAAGCAGAAATATAGAACAGGTGGCGCAAGTGTGGGAAAGAGCATTGAGGGTCTGAGAGGGAAGAAGACAAGTGACAACTGAGGTTCACCTAACAAGTCCTCTAAACCGAGGTACACACCCAGTTCCCTTGCGGTGATGGGTCCAGGTGGAGAGCTGGATGATGTGACGTTATAGGAAAACCCATTTTTCCAAAATCAGTTTCTAAATTTCAAGTAGTTTTATGCAAAAATATCCAAGGGCTGCTTTTCATATCTCAACTAAAAGATACCAGAGCCATCTTGAGGGAATGTAGAAAAGCTTGCCCTCCTGGCCCCTCAAGCAGAAGGGTTTGGGAGCCACATTCTGGATAGGTGCCATGCCTTTCAGTTATGATGCACTAGGTGACGTGAAGTTGGGCTCTTAGGGGAAGGGACGCAGGGAGCTAGAGAGGGAACAGAGACACCCATCTCAGGACACGATGCTTCAGAGCACGATGGCGCTGGAGTCCAAGAGCCACAGAGAAAATTGGAATTACTTAATAAATGGTAATTGGATTATTGATTAAATAATTAGGAAAGCAAAAGATCACTTCAGTTTATTTCAAAATGGATTAAAGAGCAAATTAAAGTATAAAAAAAGAAAATTGGAATACATAGGGTGATAATGTGCCTGGATGCGTTCTGTATGTTATGTTAACAGAAGCAGAACCGTAAAAGTAGGAATTTTAGGGCACCGTGTCGGCTGGTGAAATGTAAAAAGCAGGCAGAAAAGGGCCCGGGGTGCAGTGTTCACAGCCCTTTATCTGAAGGAGCAGAGCCAGGACCTCTCCAGTGTGGTGAAAACAATTGGCGAAGGTAGCTGCTGCACCAGTGCCTGTGAAGCTGCCGGGGAACCCTCCTCTGCTTGGGGGCTGTGGGCCAGGGCCAGGGCCAGAGCTAAGGGGCGTGGGGAGCAGCACACGGGCTCGCGGACGCACTCACCAGGCTGCTTCTGTCCCTCGCCTGGTTCCTTGTAGACTGGGAAGCATTGGGTAGGGGAGGAAGCCAGGGTGGAAATGACAAAGGGACAACGTGTGCGTACCCAAACACGGCTGCCGCGAACAGCAAGGACACAGGAATAAACTCAGTGATTTTCTAAAGCCAGAGAAGGTAGGGGACAGCAGCCCTGCTTCCAACTCCAGGCAGGTGCGGACAGCCCTAGCCATCACAGGCTCCATGGCCTCGGTTCCTCTGAGGATGGCCCAGCTCTCCTGCAGCTTCTGTAAGCTGAGGCAGGCGCTTGCCACAGCTTCAGAGGAGGCGGAGCCAGCAGGGCAGGGAATCAGCACTCCAAAGCCACAGACAGGGCCAGCCTCGAGCTCCAGCTCCAGCTGGTGCCCAAGTAGCCCCCAGCCTCCCGTCCTCTGCCTGCTGTCTGCCTCCATCCAAGGATTTGAAAGAAGCGCAAAGGCGCCAACAGTAAGGCGCTAACCAGAGTCTGGGACAAAGGAGGGCTTTGAGGTTTATGCCTCCTCTATCAGGCATGGACATTTGTTTTGTAAAAAGTCAAAGCTGGGGGTGGTGGCATCTTCTGCAATACCAGCAGGCTGGGAGGCTGAGGCAGGAGGATGCAAAGCTGGGGCCCCACCCGAGCAATTTAGCAAGACTCTGCCTCCGAGATCTCAAACAAAACAAAGTCACAGTGCAGACTCCTTCTGTCCCTATGCTGTGCTGCAGTGACAAGGGGGAGTGTGTACAGGTGGAAAAACCTGTGGGCAGACCCAAACTCACATCTCAGAGCTCGGAGGTGGCTGGAGCAGCCGCGTGAGGAAGGGGCAGAGGCCAGGCGTGGGTGCTGGGCTGGGGGCCAATCGGCAGCACTCGCAGCATCAAACCCAAGGGAGGAATGGTGGCGCAGAGTGGTGAGGAGCCAACGGCTACTGGCCAGGCTCTGCAGGGACACCACTGCCAATCCCAGTGGCCCCTGGGAAACCCCGGGGCCCTAGAGATTCCGGCATCTGCAGAGAGAACTTCCTGCAACTGCGTCCACAGCTGCAGCTTCACTGCAGGCCATCAGGAGCCTTCCTGCAGTGAGGTGGTGTTCGGGGGACCCAGGGGACCTGCGACTCCCAGGTGGGGACCAACACGGATCCGTGGCCAGTGGGCTGAGTAGAGGGCTCTAGAGTGAGGGCAGACCACTGTGTGCAGAGGGCAGGAGGCGGATCAGAGGGGCTGGTCAGGGAAAGGGCAGCGGGTCCCAGCGTCCTTCACCCTCCTCCCCTCCGCCTCCCCTCTCTCATCCATTCCCAGGTGCCCTGCAGTCCTGTGATCTGTCCCGTAGGTCTCTGAGCTGCTGCACTTCAGTCTTCACGTGGGCCGGGCCCTGTCTGGCAGCAGCTGGGCCACCCTCCTTGGTCCTCCAAGTGCATGGCCCTGCTCTTCCTCACAGCTGCATCGTATTCCAAGTGCACACACACCACCTTCTCCACTCGCTCCTCCACAGGCGGGCATCTGGGCTGCGTCCAGGGCTGAGCCTCTGCAGCTTCCTCTGCTGTGAGCCCGGGCATGAGGTCCCGCTGTCACAAAGGGGCCCCGGTAAAGGAAGAGGAAAGGCTGGCGGCAGGCGCAGCTCATCCTTCCTGCAGCTGTGTGGAGACACAGCCAGGGAAGTCCCACATGGTGGGAGGAGAAGGCATCCGTGAGAGCTGCTGGCACGAAGGAGCAGCGGGCACCCGGGGCGTGGCATTTGTAGCCCAGAGGGGAGCCACAGAGCCTTCTGGGCCTCCCGCCCTGCCTGCTTGGCACCTGAGAACAGGGGCCTGGTGTCCAGGACCAGACCGTGAGAAACACTGCGCCTTCCTCTCCCTCGCCCTCTGGGTCCCGCTGTCACTTCCCGGTGCATCTGTGTCCCCTGCGACTCTGGCTCCTCTGCATGGCTTTAGGCTCCAAATGCCACCTCTCACAGTGAGCCCAGTGAGCGCAGTGACCCTCATAGTGCCTGTGCTGGGCTCTTCCTCTGGGAAGAGCACTTTCCCGGTGAAATTCCCTCTGCCCCAATCATGGAATCAGCTCCATCCCGGCCAGCAGGCTGAGCAGAGCTCACCCGGGCTGTGGCAGCCGGGGCAACCGGGGCACAGATGGGCAGCCACCAAAACCGGGCCGCCAGACCCTGGAGCAGCCTTCAGGCCCCACTCTGGAGCCCTGCAGAGCGGCCCAGCCCGCCCCTTCCGGCTGGCTGGGTGACTGAGGAACATCGCCAAGGTAGAGGCTCAGGCTCCGAGAGCCAGTCGCCCAAAGAGAAGGCCATCAGAAATGCCGGCCTTGGGCTTGGAGCAGGGCCTGGCCTGGGGCAGCGTGAGTGAGAGCTGGCTGGTCCCGCCTGCAGCCCCAGCACTCGGGAGGCAGAGGCCTGAACATTTACCCTCAGCCCCAGCGACTTAGCCACTTAGTGAGACCCTGTTTCAAACCTTTAAAATAAAAATGAACTGAGAGGGAATGGCAGCCTCAGAATGTCTGCGTGATCCACTCCAAGGAAGAGAGGCTGAGAGAGGAAACAGGACAGTGAGGGCAGGGGCCCTCTCAGAACCAACTACGCAGCAAGTTGCTAGAACAGTGGATGCGCACAACCAAGTGGGGACAGGAAGAGGGAGGTGGCTGGGCCGCGCGGGTCATGCAGACTGCGGTCCAGCTCCTCTGCCAGGCAGGAGTGCCCCTCTGCTGGGTGAGGATGCATGTGGGGGAGGCCTCTACAGGGACGACGCAGGCCTTGCTAAACACTGAAGGAAAGCAAACCAGGCACATTAAAGAAAGTAGTGTCACAGTAATGCACACATACGTGCACATGTGCACACCCATGCGCACACACGCACATGCACACTGAACTCTGCAGACCCTCACAAAGGCATGGTGAGGCCCTGCCCTGAGCCCCAGCTCTACCTGAGCTGGAGACACCATGACCTGACCCAAGCAGCCAGACCTCCTCCTGCACATGCGTGCATGTGCGCATGTATGTATGTGTACGTGTGTGTGCGTGTACATGTCTGCCACAGTGTTGTGGTGATTTGTTACACTGCAACAGAAACCAATTACCAAAATCTACACAAAAAATAAAGTGAAACAGAACTGATTTTATTAAGTGCACAATAGTGCCGTTAATATTCTCAGAGTACAGACACTATAACATGGAAGAAAATTATGTAGAAATAAATAGAGACGTGCAGAAATAAATCCACTGATTAATCAATAAATAAGAAGTGAGGGCTATTAATAAGAAGAAATTAAGAATTCTACACAGAAAGAAAAATGCTAACCCGCATGACTCAAACATACATTTTTAAAATATGATATTGATTTAACTGTAAATTACGCCATAACTGTGTTAAGCAATTTGGTTGTAGGGAAGCAGCACAGGAAGTCAATGCTCCCCACCCAAAGGCAATGCGTCAAGGGAGGGGAGGTCCCGCTTCACTCCTCACGAGGCGCTGCCCTGGTGAGCAGGCTGTGGGAGGAGTAGGTAAGGGAAGTGTCCTGCGTGGCCTTAGGCATCAGACCTTTTTCCTTCTATGTTACGCAGGGTGCGACAGAGCCACCTTTCCAGGAACCGTGACACTGGCTAGTGTGGTACTTATGAGTCATGTGACGTGGCAGCTAGTGTCAGACCCAGAGTGCATCGTTGCCTGGCCGCTTTGCTAGCGCTCTCTATGCAAAGTTGTTTAATTTGTCCACCTCTCTTTACACCAGAAGACGCTACCATGATGGCCCAGCTTGACTCTGAGGTCACCTTGGAGCTCCCGTTCAATGCTGGTGTCCAGAAAGTCACACACACACACATCTGCCAGAGTTTGACTCTTTGCGTGGTTATTGCCTCAGCTTCATAAACTGACAAGCCATTGTTTTCTGTGCTGAAGACCAAACCCCTGCTCTCACACAGAAGCAGGTGCTCCACAGACACCCCTGAAGATCATTTAACCATGAAAAGTAAAGTCCAGAGGGGCCGTTTCTACACCTGTCATGGCATGACTACCCAAGAGGTACAGGGCAGGGCCTCGCAGGGCCTGAGGCCTGCATCACTCAGCAGCCACTGATCACTAACACACTCCGACAGCTTCACTTTCTCACTCCTGTCTTTCTCAATAACAGAAACAAGGGCATCGACCACATCCACGCCAACTCCCACTAAGCCACCAGCCACAGCCACGAGCTGCCAGAGGTTGGGACAAGACTTTGGTGGTTTACCAGCACAGCCCTGTGTGAGAAGCAGCAACTGCTTGAACTGGACAATGAAAAGTCAGCATTTCCTCACTCTCTGTGAGCCGAGTGCCCCACATCGTCTATACTGGCACAGGTCCATGTCTGACGCAGGTCTTAAAACCCAAGCCTGGATGAGCGCACCAGGCAGTCAAGGCAAACACACTGTGCGTCGTTCCTCAAATTGTGCGTCCTTTCATTTCTCTGTGTCCAGAATCACATACATTCTAAAGTAAATTTTAGACAAACTGGCACCACGTGGTACATGAACATGTATGCTGCTCATGTCTTATTAATTTTGAAGGTACTAATTTAATTAGTAAACAGGTTTTCACAAATGGCTTATTGAGACCCAACCTGATATATGAATAGAAAGCCCTTAAGGCTATTTGCTTTGTTTGAAGAACTTTAAAAATCTCCAAAATTATTACTAAATATTTAAACATTTAAATGTACCTTGTAGGGGCCGGCAAGATGGTTCAGTGGTCTAAAGCGCCTGCTTAGGAAAGCTCAGGCAACTGTAGGGACTGCGGTTCAATCCCCGGCACCACATGCTGCGCCAGCCCCACCACCAGGGAAGGCTGGACCAGCCACAAAATAAATAAATAAAGAAACAAACAAACACAACAAGCAAACAAATAAATAAATAAATAAAAATTGAAAATTAAAAAAATAAAATAAATGTACCTTGTATAGAAACTTATTAGAAATGTGAATATTTTATATAGATGCTCATATTATTTGCAAAACTGGTGGAAAATTAAATATTTAGGGCCATTATAATATATATATGTAATAAAAGTTGTGGAAAAATAATAAATTTTCCTGTAATTTAAAAAAAAGTTAGATACATTTATAATACACTAACAATTGCTCACGCTACCGTTATTTAGAACGCATGTTTGGTTTCATTTTTGCTTTTCACAAATCTGCAATTATCAAGTTTCTCCAATAGGAAAAAATCACATTGACAAAATATAAAGATTATACAACAGAATTATTACGGCACATTGAGTAGAACCTCATTTGACCTTTGGAGAAAAAGGCCTTGCAGTATCTAAACATCACGAAACAAGGAAACCGTTTGAACGGGCAAGGGGACCAGCCGGTGACCCATTTCAGAGGGGACGCAGGCTGAATTTAATAAAGCACAGGCAGGGTTTGTGTGGGAAAGCCCCGAGCTGCCTCTCGGAGCTGCTCCCACTGAGGCGCAAGCCAGAAGGAAGGAGGTCTGTTGGAAGCGCGGCCAGGTGTCCCACGCGCGGCGTTCATGCCCCGCGCGCACACGGTCGCACTGCTCCGCGTCCCGATGCATCGCTCACTGACAGCTGCAGCCCTCGATTGTTGCACCGAGCACCGGATTCCAAGATGGAGAAGGCTTTCTCCCAATGCACACTACGTGAGAAAACGGGGAAGCAGCGTGCTGGCGTACACTCACGCAGACAGACCCAGCACGCATAGAAACGTTACGTGCGGTGGGTTACCACTGTCTTTAAATGTTTTCATTAATATCTATACCTTGGTGGAGCAGGATACAGTACCATATAAAATAAAACAGACCTCAATAATACACAACCACGTGACTGTAAGAAGCATTGCTGGCCATGGATCAGAACCCGCGGAGCCCGGTGCCTGAGCCTCCGAGGTCCGTTGCTGCCCCGCGCACAGCTCCATGCTGGGTGCCAGCCTGCTCGCTTCTGAGGACCATGGAACCACTCAAACCAAAACTGCGGAACAGCTCGGGAGCTCCGCAGCACTCCCTGGCTCTGCCCACGCGAGGACCTGGGTCCAGCCCGAGCAAAACTACACTTAACGGCTTCGATTATGAATGATGTTTTTTCTGACCTTCACTTCCCTGAACTTAATAAATATCGCACAGTTGGGAACCATTGCTTCTCTAATTGGGTTAAGCAATGTGCTTGGAAACGTCCTTTAACAACGAAAACACAGGTTCAAAGGTGTAGCAAGGAAGCAAACGCTTGGCCTGGGCAGCATCGCAGAAAGATGAACGGAGGGCGGGAGAAGCGTCCATGCACCCGAGATCCGGCCAGCTGCGCGGGATCCGGACGCACAGCCCCGAGACGGCGCCCTGCGCCCAAATAGTGCTGAAGCCCAATAAGCTGATTCCAAGCAAAAGAGCTGC
This sequence comes from Capromys pilorides, assembly GCA_004027915.1. Classification (NCBI taxonomy): domain Eukaryota; kingdom Metazoa; phylum Chordata; class Mammalia; order Rodentia; family Capromyidae; genus Capromys; species Capromys pilorides. Next base: position 41,745 of record PVKN010000151.1, on the reverse strand, counting down.
CAGGTAAAATGATTTCGAAATCCCGCAAGGAATACAATAGAATATTTATCAGGTCTTCATCAGGCACACAGTCCCAGCATTGGAGTAATAGAAGAAATCACAAAGGGATAAACAACATATTTGAATATTAAATATTTACAACTCACAGATGAAAGAAAAACTAAAATCCAATAGACTAGGAAAATATCTTTTAAAACATCACAATTGGGAAATAGTCACTTTTTTGAAGTTTAATTTTGTATTTTAATTAGATCTTCATACTAACATCCCATCGTGTATTTGGGGAAAAAATTAAAGTAACTCATACAAAATCGTATACAGGTTTACTAATGGCAAATAAAATATTAGAAAATATGATTTGAAATAATCACCAAAAATGCAAATTGGACCAACAGTTGAGTATCATTTTCACTTACTTAACTACAAAAAAAAATGTAGTGTAAAAATTATAAAAATACCCACAGGATGTGATTATCATCAAACTACACCATCATGAAACTTTTATGCCTCCCTAGAATCTTACCTCCCTGCTGTTAGAGAGCAGAAATAGTTTTCACTGTTTTACTGCAGGGCATGACGGCTACAGAGAATGGTAACGTAGAGTATATTTCCAACAAGCTAGAAGAAAACATTTTGAATGTTTATCACAAAAAATAATACATATATGAGGATATAGAGATGCTTGCCCTGATTTTAGTGACAGGCAACGTATGCATCACGTGATGCCCCTCCAACATGACCAGGCTTCCAGGTCAGCTCTGCAGCAGCCCTCTGGCTCCAGGGCCGGACAGCACAGCAGAGGGACGAGCAGGCAGAATACAGAGTCCGGACGGCCTTCGTGGTCCCCCGCATGGCCTTCTCCCTCCTCAGCACGGGTGGCTGTGGGCCTTCGGCCTGTCATCCCGCAGGTCCTATTTGCGTTCATGTGCTGCTGGAGGAGGACGTCTAGACACATGGTAACAGAAAGCACATAAAGCCCAGCAGGTGAGGAGAGGGGGCACACGGGCCAGGGAGCAGGGGCCAGCACTCCGAAGGCGCAACCTGCTCGTCACCTGCACAGGAGACTTGAGGTGGAGGACACAGCAGGTGTGGCTTTCGTAGCCTTACGGGACAGAACAGATAGCAAAGAGCAGCAAGCAGACCCAAAGTGGATGGTGTGAGGTCGTGGGCAGCGAGAGGGACGTGAGACTCCGGGAAACCTCCAACATGGGGCCAGTGAGGCCTGCTGGCGGCCTCCACATGCCCTTGAAACAGAGCAGGGTTTATGTGAGCGGTCCTCCGAGTACATCAGGTCCAAGGGTAGCATGGGAAAACAGCTCGGAAGGCCCACAGCATCCGCAAGACACACCCCACAGGACTTGCAGGTGGGCGGGGCACTGCGGCCACTGGGAAGGCCACTGGGAAGGCCACTGCAGCCCACGTCCACCTTGGCCCATCAAGAGCAGCTGTCCTGAAACATGAAGGAAAGCGGAAGGGTGAGGGCAGAGGTGTGGAGGACCACCTGAGTAGCTCTCCTTAGAAGAAAAGCCATTGTCTCCATTTTGACTGAGCCTGACCCTATTCGTTTGTATTGAAATGTAAAGAGCTGGCTAGGACTTCTCATTATCCTTTCAATTGGCCTTAAGCAGTGTGTAATGGTCTAGCTGAGGCGATGGTGGTGAATTCTGAAGATGGCACGCGTGTTTCCCTGATAACAGGACGAAGAGCCAATGCTCCACGGTGTCAGCTAGGAGTGAGCCTCCAGATAGAGGCTATGACTTCCTGGGGCTTGAAAGATTATACGTCAGAGCTGAAGCACCAGACCCCCAAAATATTAGATGCTATCTCAATAGCATTATGCAAATTCTCTAAATATGGCAGAGGTGAATGCAGGCCTCCTACCTAGCCCAGCTCACAGTGCTCATCTTCTTCCCACAATTCCCTTCAGTGCTCACCTTCCCAAAATTCCCTTTTGCAAGCCACTCCCCTTTCTCCAATGAATAAAGCCCCAGTGCAGCCCTGGGTCACACTCTTGATTCTGGAAAGCCATCTTCATGGCTGGACTTAGGGCCCCTTGGCTCCCCAATAATTATATATATATATATATATATATATATATATATATATATATATATGTCTTAGTGTCTTTGTTATCACCGTGGGTTGTGCTGGGAATGGTAGACTGGAATTAAGTTGGTGGAATTCCAGTAACGGGTTTTAGGATTGTAAGTGTAGACTTCTTGGGCCGAGATAAGAACCAGGAAGGGACTCCGACATTTGGCATTCAACGTGGCAGGATCGCCGGACCTTCTCACCACAATGACCAATACCCAGAATCACGTGCAGGCGACCCACTGGACCTTGTGTGACCAATTTAAAGGTAAGAGGAGCATTTCACTAATTATAGTGCTCAGACGCAAGTAGCAAATAGGTATATATTCATCAAGGGTAACAATGGGGCAAGCTCAGTCTTTATCCGCAGAAGAGAAAGAATTTAGCTTATTGATGAAAAAACTATTAAAAGATGCAGGTATTAAAGTGCCATCTAAGCAAATTTTTAGATTACTCCATGAAATAGGTACATTTTACCCTTCTTTCCCTAAAACTGGTACACTGGATCTTAAAGTTTGGGAGGAAATAGGTAAAAGTTTTTATGTAGCCAAAACTCAAAAAAGAACAATTCACCCCCAACCCCTAGCCACATATAACCTGGTGAAGGGAGCCATCTGGTCCTTCTAAGGTAATAGCCCAGGAAGCAATGCAGGTCAGCAACACCTCACCATTGCAGAGCACTCTAGGGATGCTGACCCAAGGCTTATAAAAAAAATAATTTTAATTGAGAAAAGTCCTGATGGAACTAAAATGAAAGAGTTGGGCCACCTAGGACAGGAACTTCCTAATGGGTTGCTAGAGAATGAGGAAGTCCTTTTCAAAAATGTAGATGATCCTACTGCCCCTCCACCTCCAGTAGTCCCTCCCTCCGACTTTCAGAACAATCAGGTTAGGAATGAACCTCCACCCTCCCCCTCGTTAAGGAGGCCCAAGTACAGTGATAGGAGACTATATCCACAGGCAATGTGCTTCCCTGTCACTGAGGAGACAGATTCAGAACATCCTAACTGCAAACGTAGTACTCCCATTGCCTTTAATATTTTGCTCTTGAAGGAATTAAGGCAGAGTGTGTTAGACAATGGTGTCCAAGGCCCTTATACACTTGGTTGCTTAGATAACATAATTAAAGGCTTGCAAATGACACCAAGTGATGTGACCCATCTCGCTTGCACGTGTCTATCATTGGCACAATTCCTACACTTTGAATCACAATTGAAGACACTCGTCTCAGAACAGGGACAGATTAATCAAGACAGTGGGGAAGAAAATCTTAAAGCAGCTACACAGGAAATGCTATTTGGGACAGGACTGTATGGTGACTAAAAAGTCCAGGCTTGTGCCCCACCCCTCCTGTTCATGCAATGTAAGGAACTGCTACGGTGTGCATGGATTTCTGTACCAGAGGATGGTACACCTGATAAATCCTTTACCCAAATACTCCAGAGCCCTAATGAAACTTATACCCAATTTGTAGCAAGGTTGCAAGAAGCTGTACATAGGCAGATGTCACATAATAATGCAGCTAAAATACTTATTCCTCAGTTGGCATGTGAGAATGTCAATGAGGACTTTAGAAGGGCCCTAGCTGCAGTACTTCATACCAAGGATTTATATACTTACATTCGAGCATGCCAGAATATTGCGTCTACCACCCAGGCTTCTACACTCATGGCACAGGTTATATCCCAACGCTTTGCTAATAAATTTGATACAGTTAAATGGTTTAATTGTGGCAAGCAAGGACACACTCGCGGGCACTGCCCACGGCCTACAAAGGTCCCCTCAGTGGATTTACCCAGTACTCAGTGTCCACGCTGCATGAAAGGTTTTCATTGGGCAAAAGACTGTAAATCTAAGTTTCCTAAAAATGGCACACTGTTGCCAAGAAACAAACCATGTGCCCAAACTGAGGGACCCAGTAGCAATAAGAAAGCAAGGTTCCGCCAGGACTCCAGTGATTTGGAGCCACTTAAGCCAGTTATACCCAACGCAAATAAGGCAAACAGTGATCCCACTACCAGGATGGATGCAAGGCGAGACCTTTGGTGTCTCACACAAAGAATCACTCAGAGTTCAAAATTGATTTACCAGTGGCTTCTTGCCTTAATTTGTCAGAGGAAGAAAAGCCAAATTTAATTCCCACTAAAATTTCTACTCTAGCCCTTAATTCCATACATGAATCTGATAGAGATGAGCCTGTAAGCAAAAAATTCGATTTTTCCCCGGAGGATTTTGGTTCCTAGACTTACTTGTCATATTAAGTTTAAAGGGGAGTCTTTTATTAGATTGATGGATTCAGGAGCTGATGTCACTATAATCAATAGCCAATCCTGGCTGTCCGCTTGGCCAACTAGACCCGCCTTCACAGCTCTGATAGGCTTAGGATCTCCTCAATCTGTCTCACAGCGTGTGCTGCCTCTTTCAAAATACATCGGCCCTGATGGGCGGGAAGGTATTATAACACCATTTATCACACCCATTCCAGTCAATCTATGGTGCACAGACCTCTTAAAAGAATGGGGCACTCTTTTACCTACTTCAAAGCCTCAGAGCTGTGTATTACCAGATAGTGGGATGATGGCTAAGATGAAATATCAAGAAAGCAAAGGCAGGGGCTGGCAAGATGGCTCAGTGGTCTAGAGTATCTGCTTGGACAATCTTGGGCAGCCACAGGGACTACAGTTCAATCCCCGGCACCACATGCTGCGCCAGCCCCCCCAAACCCCCCAGGGCAGGCTGAGCCAGCCAGAACACAAATAAATAAATAAATGAGGCTTAAAAAAATAAAATAAAATAAACTTTAAGAAAGCAAAGGCATAGTGAAACAGGGTTATACTCTTACAATTCTGCCTTTACTTAAACAAAAAAGATATACACTTGAATTTATAATAAAGACCACTGGTGGGCTGCACGAATAGTTAAGGATTTTATCAACATTGGTAAGAGAACAACTACAATTGAGTCATCTCAAACCTACCTCATTGCCACTGTTTTTAGAATTGCTAGGGGTTGTATTAAGTGGAACTGTCACATTTTTTCTTGATCTTATTGGATCTCACTATAATCTGTGTTTGTTGTCATCACTTAATTATAATACAGATGCTACTGTATATCTGATTTTCATTTTTGATAAAGCAAGACAACCCCATAAATTTGTTTCTCAAAATTCTAAATATTTGCAAAAGGAATATAAAATTATCAGAGCACAAACTGGATGGATCATGATGTCATGTCCTGCTTGTCAGCTCATTACGGGGCCTATTCCTAAACAAAGCTACAATCCCAGAGGTCTTAGAACCAACTGGTCATGGCAAATGATTATTGACCATGTATCTCCCTTTAACAAACCTAAATACATTCATGGTTTTATAGATACGTGCTCACATGTGCCCCATGCCTTCTGTCATACAGGTAAACAGAATCAACATGTCTTACAACATTGCATATCAGCCTTTGCTAACTTAATGTTGCAAACATTAAAATTCAATATTGATCTTGCTTACATTACTAAAAATTTTCAGAATTTTATTGATAACTGGAAAATAAAACATATTACAGAGACCCCCTCTAATCCCCAAGGTCAAATAATAATCCAACACACTTGTCTTAAACTGAAAAACCTACCTATCAAACAAAAGAAAGGGGGAACCCAGAGTCAAAATTTTGCTACATGTATTTTAACTTTTCTGAATCTGGCTTGGTGTGACCTCCAAACAAGTGTTTGGAATGGTCTGGCATCACTTTTAATTTGGGTCCAAGGTTGTGCTTATATTTTCACAGAAAATCGAGAGACATTAGGGCCATCAGAGCTGTTCTATAGCCAGAATCCAACCCATCTACACAACACATCAAGATCTCTGCTGAGACCTCAAGCAATGAGCCCTACAGCGCAATATCCACCTTCCTGGGAAGGCCTGCAGTAGGCCATTCATGAGGCTTGCCACCTAGTTAACAACCAGGGTTTGGTTCAGTCACCTGATAATGTTCTCTTTATAATCCCTAATCTTACAGCAGCTTCTCTGGGTACGTTCCAGGAGAAGTGTATTGGGCCTATATACCTAATGCATCCTGGCTTAGACCTCTTATATGGATGGACAGGCTCCCAGAGGTTTTCCATTCTAGAGAAAGCAGTACCCATAAATATATCATTTGGCCTGGCCTATATATTTTAATGCATTTACAGGAGCAGACTAAGATTAGTATTACATCTCATTTTGTATGTCTCCTTTTGTGTTTAGCTCATGTACAAGATGCTAGCCTTTGCATGTCGGCTGCAGATCATATGTGGGAAGTACAACTGTTTAAAGAACTATTTGCCTTATTGAATCTAAATTCTGTTCTGTTGCATGGTAACCTTGTAAGAGATTTTAAACCTACCATACATGCCTGTATTCCCCTTACTCTGAAGAAGATAATTTGGACACATGGCAGACTTGTGGGTTTCTGTACCTTGGACAGGCCATATACAAATTTAATTATTCCTTTATAGACTGATCCCCTGCAGGATTCCTTCTAGAGATAGATGGAGATCGGCACAAAATTTCTTTTGCAGCCTCCTCCAGCTATGTCATGATCTCAGAGGCCTTGTCCAATGTTACATGGTCAGACAGAGGCCTCAATCGTTCCATCCCCAGACTCATTATCAGTGACAATACAGGGCCCATACAACATACTTTGTGGAATCTAGCCCTACCTTTTCATAGTGGATTCTTGCAGATTGGGCATCTGTAGCTGATAGGTGGAGGAAAAGCCAAAGCAGCATTACTAGGACATAGATATATAAAAGTGAACATCTGTGCTTATGGTTCTCAAGTACTATTAAAAAGAAAGATAGAGTGGCAACCAAATATGGCCTCATGTACTACCTGTTATCTGACCCATTGTATCACGCCTGAACATCCTTCTAATAACTCCACAGTGGTAATTATGGTCATGGTGCTTGGAGTTTGGCTTCCAGTCAGTCTCATGGAGCCATGGTGTCATTTGCTTAATTCTTTCTTGGTAGAAACATTAACTAAGAGGTTGATCAATTGGACCAAGAAGATGCTTGGATTTATTATAGCAAGGATAACTTCCTTGGCGCTTTTGATAGCCTGTGAAGTTATCAACTCTATGATGTTAGCTCATTCCATATTAACTGCTCATCTTGTAGACAACTGCACAAGAATTTCTGGCAACAGCAGGAAATTCAGTGAAATTTAATATGAAGTTAATAATTCAAGCAAGCATTCGAGAAACCTCCATCCTTTGGGTAGATTATCAAACTGAAAGTTTACAATTATAACAAGGTTGAAAGTACCATTATAATATGACTTTCTTTTGTATCACCCCATTACCTTACCATATAACAAAAGTCTTTATCCTTGGGGACTAATCAAGAAACATGTACAAGAAGCTATCCATCAAAATATTACTATGGATATAGATGCTCTTCAGAGAAAGGTATTAATGTCACGGCAAACGGCCACCTTTGATGCTCAGATTAAAGACTGGGATAAGTTTGCTGATGCTATAGAGCAGTTGAATCCATTTGCATTTCTCAAGGCTCACTTTTGGTTTTATGTTGGAATTGGTGCACTCATTCTTTTATTTATAATCCTTCTCATTAAAGTGTGTCACAGAGGATTCTCAACCCAACGACAGCTACAGGCTATGCGACCACAACTGACACTGCTCCAGCTACTTCAAAACAAAGAAGGGGGAACTGTGGAGGACCCCGCCTGAGCAGCTCTCCTTGAAAGAAGAGCAACTGTCTCCATTTTGACTGAGCCTGACCCTATTCCCTCATATTGAAATGTACAGAGCTGGCTAGGACTTCTCATTATCCTTTCAACTGGCCTTAAGCAGTGTGTAATGGTCTAGCCAAGGTGCTGGTAGTAATTTTTGAAGATGACATGCATGTTTACCTGATAACAGGATGAAGAGCCTATGCTCCATGGTGTCAGCTGGGAGCAAGCCTCCAGATAGAGGCTATGACTTCCTGGGACGTGAAAGGTTACACATCAGAGCTGAAGCACCAGACCCCCAAAATCTCAGCTGGCCTTATTGGTCTAGCCAAGGTGCTGGTAGTAAATTCTGAAGATGGTGCACGTGTTTCCCTGATAACAGGACAAAGAGCCAATGCTCCACGGTGTCAGCTGGGAGTGAGCCTCCAGATAGAGGGGGGCTTGACTTTCTGAGGCTTGAAAGATTATACACCAGAGCTGAAGCACCAGACTCCCAAAATATTAGATGCTATCTCAATAGCATTATACAAATTCTCTAAATATGGCGGAGGTGAATGCAGGCCTTCTACCTAGCCCAGCTCACAGCTCACTTTCCCAAGATTCCCTTTTGCAAGCCACTCATCCTTCTCCAATGAATAAAGCCCCATTGCAGCCCTGGGTCGTGCTCTTGGTTCCGGAAAGCCATCTTCATGGCTGGACTTAGGGCCCCTTGGCTCCCCAATAATTATATATATATGTCTTAGTTATCACCATGGGTTGTGCTGGGAATGGTAGACTGGAATTAAGTTGGTGGAATTCCAGTAACGGGTTTTAGGACTGTAAGTGTAGACTTCTTGGGCCGAGACAAGAATCAGGAAGGTACTCCGACACAGAGGAAGCCATGCACTGCTGCCATGATGTGCTGTGAAGTTTCAAAACTGGAAATCACAACTCAGGTGGGAGCCCACTGCTGGGGGTGTATCCAGCGGAATCCATAAGATGAAGAGATTGATGCACACCGAGCTCATGACACCATAGTACGCAGGAGCAGAGGTGGGGAGTCAGCCTCCCTGTCCATAACTGATGGGTGGATAAGGAAACATAGTCCCTGGGCATGATGTGGAGTATTATATGGCCATAAAGAAGGATAGAGTCATGGCACTTGCAAGAAAATGGATGGGACCAGAGAATATTTCATGAAATAAGCCAGATACAGAAAGACAAGTCCTTCATCTTCTCTCTGGAACCTAAAAATTGACTGAATGGGAGGGTCTGGGGGAAAGGAGAAGTTAAATAAAGCCAGGCCAGATTTGATGAGGCCAAAATCTGCTTGGGTGAAACAATCCCAGTGAACTCATGAGCTTGTGGAATTAGTAATGCTGGTAAAAACAAAAATGATGCTTCGTGAGGGGGCCGGGGGCAGAGGAGTAGGAAACTGTTCGATTAAGGAAAGAAGTCCTAAGAATTATGTGTGCTTTGCTACTGCATGATGTTGATATTGCAGAAAGGAAATGTGTGTGGTGCTCCCCTTGCCCTCCTCCTCTGTGCCTCTGTCCATGCTCACCCTGCTCTGCAGGGCAGCCACGTGGGCCTCAATGTGAAGACCCTGGACTCCGGCACAGCGCGGGGCCCAGCACCGCACCCAAGAAGGCTCCAGAGCTGAGTGGCCCCGAGTGGCTCCTATGTAGCTCTGCAGATCAAACCGTTCAGACCCAGCCCAGTGCCTGGGTATAGGCCCTGCCTTCTGGATGGAGAGCTTCCAGCGCGCCAAGCTGGGAAGAGCATTTCCAGTTCCCCATGGAGAAGCTGGGGTGCACAGGCTGTGACTCCCCAGAGGAGGCCCTGAGCTGCAGTCAGGCCAAGCCCAGTGCGGGTTCCTGATGCCGTGCTGACCCTGGCTTGAGAGCGGCTGAAGGTGACCTCTGGTAGCACAGAGCAGGGTCAGAGGCCATGGGGCAGCTATAGGACAGAGGCCACCAGAAATGGAGGTCCAGCCACACATGGCCCCAGCTGTGAGGGCCTGAGCCAGCCTTTGATGCCCACCTCCTCCTGGAAACCCCTCCCAAAGAGGAATTGAGCACTTCCAATTCCAGCGCAGCCAGAAGGTTAAAGCTGCCCCCTGGACGGTGACACAAGCATGTGTTACCAGCACTCTGGGAGGCTGAGGCAGGAGATCCCAAGTCCAGCCCAGCCTGAACAACTTAGTAACTTAGCCTCACCCTGTGGCAAAATATAAACAAAAAAGGGCTGCAGTTGAGCTCAGCATGAAGGCCCTGGGCTCAGCTTCCAGTACTGCAAAAAAAGAGAAAAGAAAACTACAAAAAGAAAATTTACCATAGAATGGGACTGCACGGTACAGGTCCTAGTTTGAAAATGCGTTTTGTCTTTTGAAGCACACGTAAGCTTTCTGTTAACCTAAGAGCGAGTGCCCAGAAACACCAGGGCCAGCTCATCCTGAGAGAGGAAAGCGAATTCCTCCCCTAGAAGTAGCTCAAAGCTCAGCGAGGGACCGAGCAAATCTGGGGTTCTGACCCCTCCAGCTGCACTGTCTGGTCAGCACGGTGCCACCAGCCTCGTCAGCCCTTGAACGATGACACTGTGCTGGTTGGCCAGGGCAATCGCCCTCCGCACGCGCCCTCTCCGCACAGACCCCTGGTCCTTCCCCGGGACGCACTGGCTTTTCTTTCCGGACGTTCTGTGTTTCACTTCAGCCAAGTGTGGACTTGTCTGGGGCGCCTAGTGTGGAGCGCTGACCCGGGGCCCTGCAGTCCTTTCTCTGGGTTCCTTTGCTTCCTCGGAGCTGTAGTCTGACTCTGGAGTGTCCCCAAAGGTCCCGAGTGAACGCCCAGGGCCAGGTCACCAAGGGCGGAGGCTAGGCGCCTGCGAGAGCCAGCAGGACCGCAACTCCTCTCCCTCTCTCACTTCCTGGCTGTCAGGGGCAGATGGCTGCGCCCAGCCACTCATCCCTGCAGCCTGGCATGGCCCCAGCTCATGAGCTTTGGACGAAGGTCCGGGACCATGGGTCTCAGACTTGATTTGTCTCGGGTGTCTGTCTCATTGTATTGATTTGTACTGGTATGTTTCCTCGCATGATCACACTGGTCGTGGGGCGCTGGGGAGGGCCATAACACATCTTGGTTCCTTGGTCCCCTGTACCTCAGGGCTTTCTCACCTCCAAAAGCACCATGCACATACACATGTGAGCACACACACATGTGCACGCACATGAGCACACACACACCTCCCCAGCAGCCTCCACTGCCAAGCCCGCCCCTACCTCCAGCTGTGTCTTCCCTCTGCGCTCTGCTCTGGGCTGGCAGCTCTGACGGGATCAGCTTCGGGCTCACTGCGTGCGTGTGGCTCATCCCCAGCGCGGCTCGCCCCAGGCGTTACAGAACCTTTCCTAGGGCCGCCCTCATTATCCTCTGCAGCTCCAAGTTTCCTTCCCTACTTTCGTTGCCATCCAGGACTCACGGGTGCTGCCCCTTCCGTGACTCGGCATCGTCTGTGCAATTGTTGCCAGCGTTTGTCAGGCCACCAGGTAACCATGCGATGGTCACGGCCCCACATGGTGCTTTTGTTCTGGCTCTTTGCACCATGCAACATTTTCAGCATCTTGTACATTTTTACAAGGCTGTGTCGGCTAACTTCTGGCTTATTGTTGCGCATGCTCTCTGCCTCCTCCTGGCCCTGCAGCCGCCTCTGGAAGCCCAGGAGGAAGATCCTGCCGGGCTGGCTCAGAGAGCGGCCCTGTGCGTGCGTTCCAGGCGCAGTGTGGAGCTGCCCCGCCCCCCCCCCTCCCCACACACACACACATACACACAAACACCCGCAGTGTGAGGTCTGCTCGCACCGAACTTTATTTTTCTTTCCACATCTTCTTCCGCTAGACTTGCGACCTGCAAAGTTGTCCCACCACCTGCTTGGATCATGGAGTTAACTCACTGTTCAATAAAAGAAAGAAAGGGGGTGGGGAAATGGGAGAGAGAGACAGAGACAGAGACAGAGACAGAGACAGACTGACTTCAGGTTTCAGGCCAAATCCCATTAATCTTTAAATAAGCTTTCTCATTAATTCCAACTTCTCAGTCAGCTCTAATTATTTTCTGTTTCCTCCTTGGCCTGAGAGCTCTTTAGAAATTGCGGTTCTTCTGCATCAGAAATATGAATCAGTGTTATTCACCCTTCTTTCTAATTTTAAGCCTTCTCAGCGTTCTATATATACATTTCCCCCGTAGCTGCCATGAAAGAAAAGCCTCAAGTCATCGAAGTCCCTATTTATCTGTCCTCAGAAGCACAGAATCGGCGCTCCGCAGCCCTAGCGCTTCCCGTGTCACTTCGAGGACAAGGCGTGGCCACCCCGGGGCTGTACCCGGCCTCGCAGAGGACGCCCTGGGCGCCCCGTGTCCTAACGTCAGCTTTCCGCTCCTTTCCTCTCTGTCTTATTCCTACTCCAACCGCTCAAGTTGAGAGGAGAAACGAAAAGACTTGAGGAGACCCGCTGCTCTTTGTATCAGCTTCAGGCACAATTCAGGGAGGCCATCGACTGTGCGCGGGAGCGCTCGGGGACAGGTGGCCACGCCTTGCCAACTTCACTGTTGGATTCCGTGAAAACATATTGAGGAGGGGAACAGGCTGAATCTAAGCCCCTCGACTCCCACCTTCATCTGATAAACATGGTCTCCTTCGTGTAGAGTGAACCGATGTTTAAATTCAAAAGGAGCTCTCTGAAAAGTGAGCAGAAGATGCCCACGAGCCCCCTAGCCAGCCAGGCTGCCAGCCGGCACGTTCCCGTCAGCAGGTTGGGGCTTTGGCGGCCTGGCTGCTCCAAGCGGGCCGATGGAGGGGATTGGAAGCTGCGCTGGCTTCTACCCCAGAGGGTAGACGGCAATTCACACAGGATCTCGCGCCCCTGCAGTGTGTGATTCAAAATTCTGACTTACACAGCAATGCCCACAGACCAGGGCTTTGGTCTCCTGAATAGCTCGGGCCTGCTGCAACATGCAGAGCCAGAATCTCTGAGGACAGAGTGGAGAAAGCCAGAGGGGGCTGGAGACGCTGGTGTGGGCACAGACTTCCAAATGACCGAGGGGCTCTGGGGCCTAAGGTACAGCACATGATGATCAATGGTGGGTGACCCTGGGGTGTGCACTGGGTGCCACGGACACAGTCTAAGACTCTGGCCACATGTCTGGGTGCACACACATGGCACATACACATGCACATGGTACACACATGCACATACATGGTGCATACACATGGATACATGCGCATGGCACAGGCATATACGCACACACATAGGCACACATGCACATCACATGGGCACACATGCACACACATGTGTCCACGTGCCACACATGTACACACATGCATATGCAGATATGGGCGCACACATAGTACACACACATGTACACACAGGAACTGTGCAAGGTGGCCTGTTATCAGCTTAATTGTGGCAATCAGAATACACACACATCAGATCGTCCGACTTAGTGCTCTCCATGAACCCCTGTAATTTAAAACCTGCTGATAATGCACCAACAATAACATTTCAGAAACAGTTATACAGATGTGGGTATGGATATGTATTGCAAGATAAAGAAATCAGTAGTTTTCCTAATAACACGGGGTAGTAGACTCAAAACCAATCAGGATTTAAATTTTCTTTAAAAGTAGCTCTCTGGAGATTCCTGGGAAAACCAAATTTGAAAGCCACTGAGGTAGAAAGAGTCCAATTAGGCAGCCTGCGATGAGAACACACTGACATTAGAAGAGTCAAAATGAATTAGCTAGGCAGACGCTGCTGCCACGGATCCCAGAAAGTGTGGCCACAGCCGCCTCGGCAAGGAGGCTCCAGGATGGACTTTCATCAGAACCCCTGGAACAATTCCACAGAGATGGTTCTGGTCAAGGTACAGGTTAGCACAGCCCTGATCCAACATGGCCACATCCCAAAGCACCAGCTCAGCTTCTGCCTCTCTCTTCCCCACCCCAGCCCTGCATACAACTTCCTTTTATCTTCCTGTGCACACGAGGGAGAACCCCATCAGCTCCTTGTGCATCGCGAGCCCTGCCCCTCAAACAGCACCCCTAGGAAAAGTCCATAAAGTCTCCACCTCCCTGTCTCAGGTCCGAGGCCCCCACTTCTCACCACCCATCCAATCCCTGTCCTGTTTAACTGTTATAAAGGCCTTTTCCACCCTTTTCTTTTACCTCTGCTTCTCAGCTGCACCACGGAAAAGCCTAACGCACAGCATGCAGGATCCAGGGATGCCAGGTAACATGAACTTTGCTCCTCTCCAAGCTAAGAATTGAAAACACTGAAACTTACCTCTGATCCTGAGTTTAGAATCCAACTAGAATCTAATATAAGCCGGTGGGCCCACGGTGCAGCACGGGTAGCCCCTGCGTGCCAAGCATTCGTCTGACGCCTGGACTCTCACCCAGCCCTTGCATAGTAGTCCAGGGGCACGGGGTTGGAGCCCCTGTCACACCAGTCGGCAGTGTGGGCCTCTCCTCGGTTTCTGCTTCGCTCAGTACTCATCATGGGGTGACTTCCATCCTAACAGGGAGAGGGTACAAGGAGAAGACCCAGGAGAGGAAGGGGGTGCAGCCCTAGGGCTTTGTCTGAAAGTCCAAGACCCTGACAAGTCCCTAAGGCCTCGGGGACCTGGATGGCTCGTTGCTCCATACTCCAGGAAATAATCTCTCATTTCCCAAGACAGACATAAAGCTTAATTCACTCTTTGTGATACATGCATTCTTTTCATGAGTTAATTACTAAGTCTGAGTAAAAGAGTTGGGCTTGAATTTTTTTCTTTCCACTCTAGTGCTGTTGTAGATGTGTAGTATGGAACAGTGAATGAATCTGGGGTAACTGGTGGGTGCTCTTAGCATTCCCAGGCCTCTCACAGCCTTATGTCTGCACCCACTATCCACACCCACCCTGGTCTCCCCATCCCGTAAATTGGCCTTTGTCTTGGACACCATCAGCCCTTGCTTACTCTTGCTCATCTGTGTCACACTGCTTGTTATGGTTTATGTCTAGTTGTCCCCCCAAAGCCTCATGCAATCATGGGGCGGGGACTTCTAGAGTTTGAGACTTGAGTCATGATCCACTGGGATTATGTGTTTTAGTACTGATGGGACTATGGGTCTGAGTACTGCTGGGACTACTTGACTCTTGATCCACTGGGATTATGTGTTTTAGTACTGATGGGGTTATTGGTCTGAGTACAGCTGGGATCACTGGTATGGCTTAAGGTGGATAGACTAAGGCAGAGAGCTTGAATGTAATATAAAGAGAGACAGACGATGGCTCTCTGAACCCTGGTTGGTCGGTTGCCTGTCGCAATTGTTGCTGTTCCGCCACCATAAACTAGATGCTCTCTGCCATGTGCCTCACTGCCTTGGGCCAGCCAAATATGGACTGAAACCTCCAGCAACTCTGAGCTAAATAAACCTTTCCTTCCTTCATTTTGGGTGTCAGGTATTTGTCCCAGCAACGACAGAAGAGTAACTAAGACATTGCTCATGTAAAGGAAGCCACGCAACTCAGCCTCCTGCGCCCGACGGCTTCCCCTAGCAGCTCAGTCTTCAGTGCCATCCATTCTTGGCAAGTGCTACGATGTCATCATCATCACCAGCTAATGCCCTGCTCTCTTCATCCACTGCTCTGGTGATGGCCCTGAAGCTGCACACAGAGCCCAACTGTTGTGAACCGGGCTGCTATGCGCAGGGTGAGCAGACGACCGCCGTGCGCTGCCTGTGACTCCTGCAGAAAGAAGCTGCACTGACCCTTTCCTGAGACTTACCTCTGTGGGAGTCAGCGAGACAGCACAGAGGCATACACACCTGCCTGGCAAGTGCAAGGTCCCAAGCTCAACCCCCAGTATCAAAATAAATAAAAACAAATAAATTCTTGCCATAAAAAATGACACAAATTCGCAGAGACTGAAGCAGGAGAATAACAAATGCCAGCCCTGCTTGAACACCTGAGTGACTTCGTGAGACCCTGTCTCAAGATAAAATAATAAATTAATAGGACCAGGGCCTTAGCTTAGCACAAAAGCCCAGGGCTCAGTCTGCAGTATGAAAGAGAGACGGAGAAGGCAAAGAGACGGAGACAGAGTGGATGGCACTGGCTCCAACTTGAGAAACTCAGGGAAGTAAAGCCAAGGACACAAAGCGAGTCCCTGTGCCATGCGGAGAGGGACCAGGAAGCACCTCGGTGCATTTCCTAGATCTTTCTTACCCTCCACCTTGTCTCCTTGCCCCTGTTGCAAGTCCTTCCCAGCCTGCACGAGCCTGGACCCAGCACTGCACTTCCAACCCTGCTCTCTACAGAGCCCGCTGCCCCACAGGACAGGACAAACTGAACACAGCTCGAGGTGCTGCTGAGCTGGACAGTCCGGGGCCAGGAGGGGCATGCCCTGGAGGTTGGCAGGGCCAGTACTGGAGGGGAGACTGCAGTGGAAGGACCACTGCAGCTCAGTGGGCGGCCAGGCATGCCAGGGGCGCACGTGCCCTGCACCAAGTGTGGGGCAGCGCACAGAGCAGCGGCAGAAGGGGCGAGTGCGCCAACTTGGCAGTGGGTTCTGGCCCAACTTCACCTGCGAGGCTGAGGCTTCTTCAGCCAGAGTGCCGGCTTGTGATCTCATGCCGGACCTGGGCTGCACAGGAGACAGTGCAGGAATCGAGGCAGGATTTGGGAATTCTTTCCAGGACTTCTCCCAGCAACACATCATGTTAATTTAGGAGAGCTGCTGCTGTCTCCAGGAAAGCCCTCCCCAGAGAGAAGCCTGCAGCTGCAGCCTTTATCTAGCTAAGCGAGGCTGGAGCCCATTGTCCTCAGCTGTGGCCTTGTCGAGTCCTCAGAGGTCCCCGGCTCCACCCACCATGAAGGACCAGTGGGCCACAAGTAAACACGAAAGCCAATGAGTTAATTTAGGGACTGCTCAGAGCTGCTTCATGGTGGTCTCTCCATCACTGGAAGGAGAGGTTCACTTTGGCTCACAGCTTACAGAGGCTTCAGTCCATAGCCACTGGCTGCGCAGTGGGGCAGCAGGGCAGAGGGGAAGGCCAGAGAACAGCTCGCAGCATGGCGGCAGGCAGCCCCCCGGGTCAAGCTGGAGGGGAGACACACCTCTGAGCCTTGCCCAGTGACCACCTCCTCCTCCAGTCAGGCTCCACCTCCCACACCACAGTCAGCTGTGAACTCCTCAGGGACCATACCACACATACGAGGATCACACTTCATGATGATCAAAGCACCCCAAAGCACCCCCACACCTCCATGATCAAAGCCCGCCTACAAGTGCATGATGCTTTGGGGGTACATCTAAAAATACCCTGCCAACCACTCACTGTAAGGTCTGCTGTATGCACCTGCTGTATACCCCCAGGCCAAGTGTCCCTGGGGGTATTTCCTGGAACTATTTCATCCACTGATTCTTCCAATGCCATTACGGACTTATTTTTTTTCAGAATACTACCTTGTTCAGTTTCATCTGTTTATTTTCCAAAGGTCTTTAGAATTACTGAATTAATTTTATTGTAAGATTAAGAGAACTAAAAGATCAAGTTGCATTAAACCAACAAACCACTCAATCCATGAAAGTAGTATCTTGTTAATAGTTGGCATTTGCAGCTATAAACTATTTGTTTCTCTCAATTTATTTAGGCCCCCTTGTAGGCTTTATCAACATTCTGGCCTTTTTCATAAAACCCTCACACACTTCTCAGATATGCAGGCTTCCTCTGCCATTGTTATCGTCTGACACAATTCATATTTGGTTGCTCTGTTCATTAGCCACTTAGCAAATACTTGAGGAAACCTGAGCATCGGACCCCTGGCATAGGAGCCAATGAGCAGCCAAGTGCAGCGTGCTCAGTGCTTTTCAAGAGGAATTCAGGCGTGCTTTGGTGCATGCATCAGAAGTGCTTATCTCACAGTTTTAATGACATGATGTGTAACAACACTTTAATGAAATGATGGTTAAATAAGTGGTGATCTCAAAGGAGCCCTAAGATGGATGTTGGAAATCTCCATGCACAGTTGTGCTGCCACCCTTAATGAGGGAGCTTTTGACACTTCGTGCTTGGGAGATGTGCCTGACATCATGCACTGAAGGTGCCTAGTCACAGGGTGGCAACGCCTGATGGGAGACTGCAGGAGGGATGCAGAGAGAAAGAGCCAGGAAATTTGGAGTGAGCATAATGAATAGCTGACACAGAAGCTCAGTCGAAGCATGGAAAATCATAACTGTCAATCACAGGCACAGGAGCAGACAGGATGGTGGAAGGACCCAGTGCAGAATGGTTCCTACAAGCTGGAAGCGTCCCCCTACTTGACGTGCTGGGGGAATCATCAAACAGCGGGAAAGTTAGTTCTCAGAGTAAAGAAGTTTTCTTAAGCATAAAGCAGGGGAAAATATTACTAGTCTTACTGATGTGAAGTTCTTCATAATCCTTTGAGATAAAACAGACCCAGGAGGCTAAGTATCTCAGTTTTCCTAGGTGAGAAAGTCAAAAGGCAAATAACTTAATGAGCAGAGTGAAAGAGAGATGATAGAAAATGGGGGGAGCACTGGGAGATGAGAAGAGTCTGAGGAGGGCAGACAGGGGAGTAGGGTGATTATGGTAGATGTGTGTGTGTGTGTGTGCTAGTTCCCCGTAGTTAATTACTACGTCTTATAAATGTACAGTGATACAAATGCGAAGTTCTGTATGTCAAACTACTGAAATTTATTTGGAACCAGAAAAGACATAGAATAGCAAAGACAATCCTGGGCAACAAAGATAAAGGCAGGAGACATTACAATTCCTGACTTAAAATTATACCACAAAGCTACAGTGATAAAATCAACATGGTATTGGCAAACAAATAGACCTGAGGATCAGTGGAATAGATTAGAAGATGCAGAAGCAGAAACAAACACACTCGGCCACCTTCTCTTTGACAAAGGAACCAAACATGTTTACTGGATGAAAGATAGCCTCTTTAACAAATGGTGCTGGAAAAACTGGATCTCTACATTCTGAAAACTAAAACTTAACCCAGGTCTATCACCATGCACTAAAGCAAAGTCAAAATGGATTAAAAATCTAAATATTAAAACAGAAACACTAAATCTCTGGAAGAGAAAGTAGGAGGAAATCTTGAAGACATCAGGGTAGGGAAACAGTTCATGGAAAAAAGTCAAAATGCATGTGTAATACTTAAAAGAATTAACAACTGGGGCCTCCTCTTGCTGAGAAGTTTTTGCATGTCAAAAGAAATTAACAACAGAGTGAAAAGAAAATCCATAAATTTCCAAAAAAAAATTTTAACAAGTATTCAGACAAAGGTCTTTATCTACAATTTATAAAGAACTAAAAAACATTAGGGTCCCAAAATTCAAAGACCCAGCCCAGAAATGGGCATCCAAGATGAACACATACGTCCCAGAGGAAGAAATACTAGAAGCTTATAAATAAATGAAGAAATGCTCCACTTCACTAGCCATCCATGAAATGCAAATTAAGACAGCACTGAGATACCATTTCACCCCAGGAGAAATCAACCAACTACAAATATTGGAGTGGCTGCAGAAGAAGGAGCCCTTCTCCACTGCTGGTGGGAATGCAGACTGGTGCAACCATTATGGAAAGCAGTGTGGAGGCTCCTTAAAAAACTAGAACTGGAAATCCCATTCAATCCAGCTGTCCCCCTACTGGGAATTTTCCCAGAAGAACTGAAAACATCATATCATAGTGATGTTTGTGCACCTATGTTTATCGCAGCACAATTTATAATAGCCAAATCTTGGAAACAACTAAAGTGCCCATCACCTGAAGAATGATTGAAAAAGATGTGGTATTTTTATACAATGGAATATTACTTAGCTATAAAGAATAATAAACTGAAAGCCTTCATATATAAGTGGATGTATCTTAAGCATACACTCATAAGTGAAATAAACCAGACCTATATGTGTAAATATCACATAGTTTCCCTAGTTAAGAACTCAAAAGAAGAAATAAAAATGGGAAGGCATAACACAGCTAAGTGGAACTCAAGGATTTAAGGATTAAACAACGAAGAGACAGAAAGCAGAAAAGTTAGGAAACATGGCAGGGGCAAAGCCATGCACTTATATACACATGATAAATTAGACAATAGTCCTAAGAATCTCCAACAAGTTTTTGACAGCGAGGATAACAATGTGTAACACAAAACCATGCTTGGAATGCCTGTCATTCTGGTCTTTTAGATGTGTGCTGCTTCTAATGTCATTTCAATTATTGCTATACTCTCTGTCAAATAAATGTATGTTTAAAAAAAAAAACAAAAAGGGTGGCCAGGGAGATAGCTCTGTGGCACAAGTGCCTGCCTGGCAAGTACAAGGTCATGAGTTCAAACCCCAGTCCCACAAAAAAAAAAAAAAAAGGTAATAAAGGAGAATGAGAGACAAGGAATAATGCCATAGGTTTGACCTGCTACAATTTTGCATATGGTTAGATTTCTAAATTTCTGAGTAAAAATGTGTATGTTTTTTATCACATTCTATAGGATTTTATTAGAATAACAATGATTGATGAAAAATAACAGTTCCATGTTAAGTCTAAGATGTTTGATATTCAGCAAGACAGTGATGTTAAGCTCAAGTACCTGTGTTATGGAGTAATAGTGTCACTAAGCTTTTCTTCTGGAGGATTAACAACTTAAGTTTGCAGACTAAAAATTAGTGAAAAAGAAGAGCTACAAGAATAGCCAATATTTTAGCCCTAGCCCTTCAAGGTCAGTGAGGACTTGGAACTTAAGGGAACCTGTACTGTAACATCCTATAACTCAGTGGTGTCCCAAATTTTCTGTTCAAGGAGATCATCAGGCCATAGAGGAAAGGGATCAATGATGTATAGTGTCCCTAAGGAGAGTCGCCTAGAGAGAAAACATTCTTTCAGGCTTTCACAAAGAGCAAATTGGTCAAGCAATAGCCATGACTCATCCAGATGGCTGACACTGACAACAGTTCTACAAAATGCTGTACACGGTTTCAAGGTAAATCCTGAGGGGATTTGATTGACATTGTCAGGTGCAAAAAGTTATATGTTTTGTTATATAGGCCTTGCTTTAACTTGGCTTTAACCATCCAGCAGAAAAATTAAACCACGAGGCATCAAAAGTAAAGCCAGATGAATATGCTGAGCCCTAAAAGGCTCAAGTCAACAGCTTAAGATATTGCCAGCTCTACTGACAACCCACTACTATTATGGGATACTGGACTATACATACAGCTACTTTCTCTTAGTTCAATGAGAGGAAATATTTGTACCAATACTGTTTAGAAAAGCTATCATGTCTGCATCTTGTACTCTGAACAACTAGTATGAAGACAACAATATGCATTGTATTAATTATTGTGGCTGTCCTACTAATGTGTTTTAAATAAATAAATAAATAAATTCTAGGCCTGATAATTCGCATAAAAAAATTTTATAAATTTGCTAGCAAGTGCAGATAGAGGACACATCAGTATTCATTGTATTTGCTTAATGCCTTTGGAGGTTAAAAAATAATCACAATGGGATTATGAAAAAATGTACTGTAAACAAAATTAAAAGGCAAATTATACCCTAAAAATTGCTTTACAACATTCTGTGCAAAGAAGCTAAAGAATGTGTTCTACCTTGTCATAAAAATGCTTGGGCCATCTTCCATGTAAAAAATATATCCTTTTTTCATCCAGGAAAAGTCAGAAGGCTGACCCTAGAGGGTTTTAGGTGAGTTATAATAAAGAAAGCAGAAATGCAAAGACAGAAATAATCACAGTTTATTCCGTATGGTGAAGACACCTTCACGTCAGTACACTACCGCACCATAAGCTATAGCCCTACACTCTGCATGCTCCACCAGGAAGTGCTGTATGATTGGATGTCCTCCCTGTCGGTCATATCAGAAGGACCAAGGAGGCAGATCTCTACCTGGGAAAGCCTGTGTTTTACTTTTCTTGAAATGCAAACACTGATACCTACAAGTTAAAAGAGGAAAGCTTTATTGTAACTCACAGTCTGTGAAGATTTGAGTCCACAGACAGCTGACTCCGAGACAGTGTGGCATGGCACAGCAGAACTGCATAAGAGAGACGGTCCTTAGCAGGCACAGCCCATGGAGAGCTTCTCTTTCCCTTCTGTCCCATCTAGGTGACACGTCCCAGTATGGGACTTCCCACTACCCACACCCTGAACTATTATAAAACAATTAGTGGACTAATCCAGTATCATACCCTCAGTCCCAGGATCACACACCCGAAATCTAGCCACCTTTGAAAATCCCTGCATATGACCACATGTGGCCTGTGGGGAACATCTAGATGACAGTCATGACAAGCCATGATGGGCGCTTGTCCATCAGGGTAATAACAAGCCACCCTCCTTCCGTCCTCATCGCTACAGCATCCATTTCAGCCTGGATCAGGAACAGAGCAAAGCAATGCCTCTTGCAAACAAAAGTGGTAAACCCAGCACAGGTTGTGCACAATCATACATTGTATTCATCCAGAAAATACAGGGTCTTGAAAAGCCAAAAGGGCTTCTGACCATGCCAACCTCTTGATTCCTCTACGCATTCAGCAGAGAGTCAATCAACTGCCATCAGCAATCAGGAGGTCAACAGGGAGAGGACATCTTTCTAAATCTGTACTTTAGAGTCCCTAAAACGCACACATTCCTCTGATACATAAACAGCCCTAACAAACAGAAAGGGAGAAGATGAAAACTAGAAACACAGGCAAAAGCCACTACCATGAGTTTACAAAATAAAAGATAGAAGTTCAAATGAACAAATGAAACAAATGTAATCTCACTATTAATACAAGCAAAACAAATATGACCACCAAGAAATATCACTTTTATCTACCAGAAAGGAAAACATTCTGTGAAGGCTCAAAACATGCAATAATCTTTACGCATGGCCCTATATCACAATTTATACTTTCATAGTACATGTATGTGCATATATTTATAGTGCATAAATGAATGTGTATATATATTTCCATAGTCTGTGTGCATATGCACTCTTGTGAAGTGATAGCTCACTGGTGAAATAAATTATGTGTATTCATAGGATACAAATGATAGAAATGAAGTTGGACTAAAGTGTTTACTTTTGGATTAACTAAATTTATGTGTATTCTAATTTTAAAACAAATATCAACTTATATATAGGCAAACAAAACACTGGAAGCATTCATCCTAACATTAGCTGCGTGTCTCTCAGCAACGAGATCTGCAAGTTTTTCTCTCTTTTCTTTCTTTCTTTCTTTCTTTCTTTCTTTCTTTCTTTCTTTCTTTTTCTTTCTTCCTTCCTTCCTTCCTTCCTTCCTTTCTTCCTTTCTTCCTTCTTCCTTTCTTCCTTTTCTCCCTTCCATCCCCCTCTGTGCTCACTCGCTTTCCACAGGCAAGCTGCCTGAGGACCACTGTGCTCTCCTTCCAGACACGGCCAGCGGTGAGAGGACAGAGGCTGCCACTGCCCAGTGCAGACGCAGATCAAAGCATCGTGCTGGGTCCTGTGGATGTGTGCAGTGTTGTGTGCTGTGCAAACAAGAAGTTGGTGTGAAATGACAGTGTGCTTACAAAACTCGGCCTGGCTTGGGTGGCGGGGCCTCAGCTCCAGCATGGGTGTTGCCCTTCAGTCGCCCCTCCTGCATACAACTTGCTAGCTGAAAACTTGCTGGGTTTGAACAATGAAATGCAAATGCATGGGCTCCTGAGGGCACAGAAGTGTGTGGGTGAATTAGGACAGAAGTCTCTTCCTCAGTTGGCACCACGCAGGCCACAGCACCAGAGGCATCACAGTGTCAGCCTGGCACCTGTGTTTCCCACAAACCACACCACCATCCCTGCCTGGGGAAGCGAAGACCTCTTCCTGTTCCCTGTGCTAACAACAGACCTGGGCCAAGGGCGACCAGGTGCCTCCGGTAACCAGGAGTCCTGAGGGCATGCTCACAGCACAGAGAGAATGAATCACACAAACAAGCAGGGCTCAGGTGTTCACCAACCAGAGCAGAGAAGAGGGAACGCCACCTAATGAACAATAACACAATAATGCGGCCTAAAATCAATCTTTTCCCCACAACTGTGCCAGAGCAATTCAGGTTACAATGAAAAAACATGAAGATGAGCAATTTTGTCTAGAGACAAAATGCAGCGGCCCTTATAGTGAGAAAGAATTATATAAGAGATCCTGAGAAATACCTATAAATAGTTTCAATAATTTCAATAAAGTGCATACAAGGGATTTAAGGCATTATAACAAGTTAATGATGCGCTTGACACAGATTTTAGAGAATCTTCCCAGTGTTTGCTGGGTGTATTCTACTTTGCTTCAGGGTCAGGACCCAATCTTCTCAGGTTTGCCTGGGCAAGGTTCTAGTGGTAGTGCAGGAGTCAGGTCTCAGAGTCTGTGCCTCTGCAAACAGGCCAGTTTTAAGATGCCCAAGGGACTTGGCCATAGGGGAAGTACTGTCCTGTAGCTCCCAACCGTTTCTGTGTCCTCTGCAGTGAAGACCCTGGGTTTTCCCAGGCAATGAGTGATGTTGACAGTCACGTGTGTGGTGTGGGTGCTGGCAGGTCCCCAATCCCAAACCAGCTCTTTAGTTACAGGAGGATGCCCTCTAGAAAACACGAGTGACTCCATGTCACTTCCCAAGGTCTCTTCAAGGAGGATTAGAGAGGAACCACAAATACACCCAGACCATTTGTCATAAATCCAAACTGTTGTGTCCACCATCTGCAGAGAACATCTCCGACTCTTAGTGACTTGAAACACCACCACTAATCTCTGCAAAATACCATTCATGCGCTCTCAATCTTGCATTCAGGTTTTAGAGAAAATTAAGAGGACACAGCTCGGATTGGAGTCACTCCTGCTTAGGGGTCAGCTATGGGTTATGTAGGATTCTGTATTCTCATCCGTAGCTTCAGTCTTGACTTGCATGTTAGGGGCTTTACCATTTGCTGGACAAAACACAAACCATGTTTTGTCTGGACGTGCTCCCTAAGCCTCCTGTGGCCACAGGGCACTTTCCAGAGTTGGCTGGACTTAGCCTATGTAATTCTGGAATAGGCATCAAGGTGATGCTGGGGTGAGGCTATGTTATCACTAAATCAGTCCATGTTCGGTTTGGCATAGCTCTGGGTGTGGATAATGGGAAGGCGAGAGTCGCACCACCCAAAGGGTGAGTAGACTGGGAGGGGTAAAACAGAGAGGCACAAGGTCACTCGCTGTCCTTCAGGACTTGGCTGCTCTCTGGGTGTGATGAACCCTCTCGCCTCTGCCATGCACCTCTGCCCTGCCACCCTTCCTTAGAGCAGAGCACTATGAATGCTGAGTGACAGCAAACCTTCCTCCTTTAACTCTGGGTGCTGAATATTTTGTCTCAGCCACAGGAAGAGCAGCCACGGGAAGAGCAGCCACGACAACCTCCCACCCCCCGGCGCTCACCCCTCAGGGTGGAAGGCTTACTTCAGTCCCAATTTCAGGCCTTGGATAGTTTCAAGGCAAAAACAGCCAAGTGCTGCTCACTGCAAGGCAGCTTGGAAGCCTGCAGAGGAGGAAGAGCAGCTGAGGACGACAGCGTACCCCTCCAGCCACCCCACGGTAGCCACCTCTAACAACCAGGCCCAGCCTCCTATGGAGTTGGCCCTGCACTCACCCAGGGGGAATCCACTGTGAGCAGCAACCCGTGGCCCAGTCACCTTCCAAGTGCAGACTTTTCTGGGCCGTTTTAGATCTAACCCTAACAGGCTGCCTATGTCCACGCTGCTGTCAGTATCAGCTCTGGCTTCACTCTGTGGCCTCCATTCGCAGTCAACATCGCCCCCTTCTTGTGGCCGACACACAGAGGATGGCTGGACTGGTGTCACGGTGCTATAAAGCCTTCTACTTCTTGCGAGAATCTGACCTTCAGCAACATTTCTAGATCTGATACCGTGGGGGGTACCATAATGGTATAATGTCAGCTGGTCCCTAGGCAACACTGCTAAAGATAAAAATTAGCTCAACTGTGGACACGAGTCTTGGGCAGGAGTTCTGCAGGTGCCAAGGGGACCGCACGCGGTTTTCCTGGGTGTGGTGGCTTGCACAGCCCGACATGTTCCTTGCAGGCAGCCAGCTCTGCAGATGTGCAAGCTGTGTCTATTTTCAGTTTCACTCACCCCCCCCTCACACATATCTGTGGCCACAGCTTGTCCGGGGGAGTTCTAGAGTTTTACCCAGATGAACTTCCTACTGATCACCCTGCACAGGGGATCCGCAGCACGAAAGGTACGGCGCTGCATCCCCTTCCCACCTTGCCTGCCCTGCAAGTAAACACAAGAACTACCTCTGGCATCTAAACTGCAGGTGCTACATGATGTCCCTGTAGCCGCTCTGCACACAGAGCATGCTTGAGTGGGCGTCCTTTTTATATGTGACACTTGAAACTTTCTGGCCAAGACATCCAAAATGTTAACAAGATGTATTTTGTGTCTTCCTATTTTTTTTTTTCCACCTGCCACGTTACCAGAAATCCAAATACAGCTCTTCTTCTCTGTGGCATGAGAATGGTGGCCATGGTAGGTGGATTGTCTACCGCCTGTTTATGCTCAGTGAATGTTTAATAACCGACCAATACCACCTTCAAGCAGTGACATCCAACAGAAGCAGCCAACGGCTCTTTCTCTTCCAGAACAGGACGTCTCTCACCTCAACAATAAACGGGCAACAGAATCTGTTTCCCATGCCTAGAATCTGCGTGGTTTACTTCTTAGAGTACAAAATAGTGGAAGTCGTGTTTGGAGCTTTCAAACCTGGTCCCTGAAGGGACTGTTAGTTCAACTTTCTCTTAAAGCACAGCCACTCAGTATAAGGAAGTCCTGGATGGAATGTCACATGATTGAGAGCACAGAGACCAGCCCTGAAGAGTGAAGGTCACCTTGAGCATCCTGCCAAGTGCACCTGTATGTAGAACTTCAGCCCAGCAAGATTGTCAGAACTGTCTCAATGAGCTCCAGCCAAGCGACCATGGGAAACATTAAATTCCTCCTGATTGGGCCACCCAACTCTGTGATGGTTTGTCACAGAAGAGAGAGTGATGGAGACCAACAGGGGTGATCAACAAGCAACTAATGTGCAGAAAAGGCAAGAGAGGAGCGCTGGCATGTCTTGAAGTTGTACCAACATCTTCAAAAGAAAGCTCTAGAAAGAACGACGGACTCTAACTAGCACAACTAAAATTTAAAACATTATTCTAAGCAACTTTTGATCTTCTAAAAGTGTACCCTAAGACAGATGTACTGATATTTGGTCACTGTCCGTTTCTGGATTCCAAGGTGTAGAGTCGATCATCCTGAGCTTGCCAACTAATATTGGAAAAGATGCAGATTTGAGGCTGGCTTTTTGTGTGCTCCCCAGCTTGCTTCTATGTAGCAACATTTCTTAAGTAGAAGAAAATAGGCTGCTGTTTTTCACTTCCAAATGAATTCGATTTCTTACCCATGGATCTTTCAATCCAGCATTTAAAATAAAACAAATGATTCCACTCCCGAATGGAAGCCCAAAAGGACTTCAGCAATAATCACCCTGGAGACAGAAACTTACCATGCTTTTGACATTTCATAAATTCTGACTCTAGGTTGTAGAGAAAATAGGACAAACTATAAGTGTGAACCTATTTTATTACAAACATAAAATAGCACATTCCCCGCTGTAACACAGTGACTTTTACTTGATGAACGTCCACGTCAGGCCCTAAAACCCTTTCCACTCATTCTGCACTCTTTCAAGAGCTGTGCAGGGTCAGGAAGGAGCCGGGTGGGTGGAGCCGAGTGCAAGGCTCCTCCCTGCTCCACGGCCAGCCAGTGCAGGCTGCAGCTCCCACCCACAGCAACCACCTTTCTCTGTTGCATCCTTTGTGTAGCTTTGTAGAAACCATGTATATTTATTACCTGTAGCCCTATGTTTGCGGCTGTGCAAGCATGAAATAAGAGAAAAGCAGGGTGCAGAGGGCCGCTGCCGACCCGACGCACAGGTTAAGGAGATCGCTGCTTTCTATGTGTACTTTGAGCATAAGCTGGTTTTTGTCTTAAAATAGCTCTTCCAACACCGCTCTGACACTCTTCTCCTATTATATCATCACCTAGATAATTGTATTCTATTGATGAAAGAATCTACTGAAGCTCTATTTCCTTTTTATCCACAAAGGGTCACATTAAGTGGAACCAGCTATTAAGTAAATAGCAAATAAATTCAGTTCTGTAATAAATATCTTCCTCGGCTTACACCACAGAGGGAGAATGAGGCTGCAAACATAGATTCAAAGTGGGTTTAATATAAATGCAAAAATATTGTGGTATCTTAAAGCACAGCACAGAATGAAATCCTCATGGCTCCTAAGTGATAGAAAGTTTTCTTGTGGAAAACTTCTCCTCTTGGTGCAACAGAATGTCATCACTTTTCTGCTGGACCGAACAGCACTTCCCCAAACAGCAGACACCTAGAAGCATGGTGGATTATTACTTATCTTTCCTTTATTCATGCAATGTCAAGCAAGGCAGGGTAGCAATTTTTGCCTGAGAGGAAGGACTGGCCTGCACTGACCCAGAGCAAGAGTCCCAGCTCCACGAGGAGCCAGGTGCACTGGGGACCAGGGACACATCTTGGAGCTGGGCAAACCCAGAACTACCGCCATGAAGGGTACAAAGTGCACCAGACACAGTGTTTTCTGCCGCTGCACACCAGGTGGCTCAGAGTGGAAGGGGCTCCCCCTCCTGCTGTGCACCTCTGGGGAAGACCAGGAGATCCGGCTGCAGCCACCACCCCCAAAGAGACGGAGAGTCATCCCTCCCTGTCCCTGAGAAGCTGGGCGCCCTGGGAGGCCCCCAAGGCTTCTGTGCCACACTTCATCCTAGGGTACAGGAGAAGCAATCTTGAGCAGAACTTGGGGGGCGTCTGGAGGGATCCCTCCAGCTGGGCGCAGGAGCCTCTGTGAGTCACAGCAACCATGGAGGGTCACCACGTGATACCATGGGACTCCAGCCCTGATCACTAGTGACTGCGATCTAGTGGAGAGGCCCCACGCCCAGGGCACCCCAGCTGGAGGCCCCTCAGTGGCCCTGGAGGACAGGCCACTCGGTGCAGCTGCAGGAAGGTGTGCAATAGCACAGGCACTGCCTGCACACCCAGCTCGGCTGGTCCACCTGGAGGGACAGTGGACAAGCTGGCAGAGCCCCTGCCAGCCTCGGGCCCCAGATGTGCACATCTGGGATTGTGCAGATGCTACCCAGACCTACGACCTGCCTGCAGTCTGGGGGTGGGGGGCGGTGCTGGGCCCCAGCCGTGACTCCCAGCAGGGGAAGAGCTTAGGTCTGTGGCTGGGAACTGAATGCTGCCGGCCCTGGGGAGGAGGGGCGCACAGCCCCCAAGTGCCCTCCAGGCCTCTGCTGCTGCCCCTAGCCTAATGTGACTCTAGTGTGAATATTACCCAGGACTGTCCCCTGGCTGGTTTGTTTCCTGTGGTGCTCCTTTCTGGAAGAGTGGGGGCTGTGTTCTATTCCTGCTTTCACCTCTGTGGCACTGTACATGTCGCACTAGGCTTCCCACATCGAGGCAGTCTCTCAGGGCAGGATGGTAGTTTCTGTCATATGGTGCAAGAGACCCCAGTCCCTTGTGGTGCACCTCACCGTCCACTGAAGCTCCTTCCCTGTCCTGTCTGGCTCCCTCCTTCCACCCTCCCCTTTTCTTCAGAAGTCCCAGGATGCCATCCTGCTGGATCCCCAGGAGGTGCTGGGGTCAGCCCCCAGGGACCATCCTTCCCCCCACCTCCCCCATCCCCACCCACTCCTCCAGGGTGCAGCTCTTCCTCCAACCCAAGCACAGCAAGGGCCAGGTGTGGCCGGCTCTGCCCGCGCTCCTCCGTGCTCAGATAGGCACTGTGCTCTGCGCCTGTCTTGCCTGAGTTCCCTGTGGTGCTCAAATCGCCATCTTGCATTTATAGAAGAAAAGCTTTTCCTCTCATTAATCCCTTTTCTTACAGAATATGCAGGTTTTGACGCTGATGAGAAGGCAAATTCCAAGTGGTTGGCTATGGAAAGCACAGAGCTTGGGCCCTGGGTGTTCGCACCATGACGCTTTCTCTGGAAACAAGGCATCCCCAGGAATCATGGGAAGAGAAGCGCTGCAGGTCCTAGCGAGGCTGCCCAGCTCGCCCAGGGTCTGCCTTCTGAAGTCCAGCGCACCTGAAGAGGCTCTCCGTAACACACGTTGCTCGCCAGATACTCGCAGTCGGCCACCGAGCTTGCACACCCTTGTCCTGGTGGGGGAGCCAAGAGCCCTGATAAGATGACGCCAGCCACAACCCGAACGGCAGTCTAGGAAAGGCTGGAAGTACAAACCCCAGCCCACACTGGCACCAGACTCCTGGCCACGCCCTCCAGCGATTCCCCTGCAGGGTACAGAGCCTGTGGCCCACTGGCAGCACCGAGCAGGGCAGCTGCCCCAAAAGCGCTTCCACCCCAGCTCTCTGCTTGTACCTGGCCCCTCCCAGGCATTTCAAACTCACCTGCTGAGTCGTGGTCACTTTCCAAACTCCTCCCTTCCCATTTTGGCAACGGCAGCCTCAGCAGCCCAAAATTTTAGAGACCCAGTCCCTACGGTTTGCATACAATCATTTATAAGGAAGGAATATTTTCTTCAGAGGGCTTTTGAGGGGCCTCTGAAATTGAAATACATAGCAAAGCACACGTTTTAAGTTGGCAGGAGACGACCTGCTAACCCTAACCTGCTATCAGTCGGAATCGATTCTACGTGCACAGGAAAGGCTGGGCGTTGGCGGCAGCGGCAGCAGCCGCAAGTGCAAGGCTTTCGCCCTGCTGAGTCCCACCTTCTCTGCATTGCTTCGTGGCTCAGTGGCAGGGCGGCGTGGCCAGTTAATCTAACAGTGCCTTTTCTGGACATAGCTGCCCTTGTCACTGGGTGGCCAGAGGGAGCAGCCACACAGCTATTTTCTCTGCCACTGAGGTGCTCACAGCCCCCACCCCGTGGGGCCTTCAAAGCCCAAGAGCCAGAATACTGCCAGTGACACCACAATAAGGGCGATTTCACCCGAGACCTAAACTCACACCACCCTCATGAAGAGATGCGGGCCCACGGGAGGAGTGGACTGAGGGACCGCAACCAGACGCCTGGCACGGTGGCTCACACTGGGCAGACTGGTGGCTGCTGTTGCCAACGGCCAGGGCTCGGGGCAGACTGAGTCACCGCCACTGTGCTGACATGGGCACTGGGCTCGCCTCTGCCATGCTGAGGAGCAGCTCTGCACAGTCCTCATTGACCCAGGAGTTGGTGGCGTGCAGGCTCCCATGGGAGAAAGGGGAAAGGCGACAGCCCCAGGGGAAGGGTGTGGCAGCGTCAGGAGTAGCTGACAGTGCAAAACCCTGGTGCAGCCGCCATCTACACGCAGGGCACAGGATCCTTCCACGTGGCAGCTGGTTTCTGCATCAACCACAGCCCCCCAGAAACTCACAGGCGCCTCCTGAGGGCCTCGTAAGAAGCAACCAAGCAATGCAGTTTGGAGGGAAGATGTGGCAGGTTAGCAATGCAAATTTATAATTGGTGAATTGTCTGGTGGACTTCAATGAACTCTGAATCGTGGAACGAAGACACTGTGCCCTTACTAGATGCCTTCTTAAAACCCCCAAAACCAGCATTAAGAGCAAAATTGAGGGCTGGCAAGATGGTTCAGCGGTCTAAAGCGCCTGCTTTGGCAAGCTTAGGCAACCACAGGGACTGCGGTTCGATCCCCAGCACCACATGCTGCGCCAGCCCCAACCCCAGCGCAGGCTGAGCCGGTCATAACATAGATAAATAAGTAAAGTTAAAAAAAAAATTACTTTAGGGCCGGGGAGATAGCTCTGTGGCACAAGTACCTACCTGGCAAATGGCAAGGTCATGAGTTCAAACCCTGGTCGCGCAAAAAAAAAAAAGCAAAATTGATTTAAAAAGAAAATCAACCAAGCTCTACCAGGAACTCAGAAAGCAAGGAGGGATGAACATGGGCCTAGCACGGCAGGGCACCCAGAGCTACCCTGACACTGCCAGTGAATGGGCACAGCTGCTGTAGCAGAGGCCACGGGCAGGCTGAGCTGCTGTCCAGGCCAGAAAATCTCCTGCTAGAGCCGGCTCAGCCTCCTGTAACTCGAAGGAGAACGCTCTCAGCTGTGACTGACGGAAGGGTCTGCTCTCACTCAGCAGTACTTTTTCCAGAGGAGCACTACCCCAAGGAAGCTGCAGCCACGTGAGACCACGCCCACCCGCCGTCGCTGCACTGCGTGTGGATGAATGGCTGAGGCTGCTCCAAGCCCAGGGGCCCAGGGAAGGCACAGCACCCAAGAGCGGAGGGGACAGGATGGCGCGTTCACGCAGTTTAGGGAAGACTCTGAAGCCAACACTCGGGCATTCTTCTGCACCCTGAGCTGCAGTGGCCTGCAACACACCGACCGCAGACCCCAGGAGGACTCGGCGTGCCTCCTTTCCTATCTAAGAAATGGGCCGTGGCTTGTAAAGGCTTGCTGCTCCGCCAGCACTTGGGTCAGTGCTCACATCGCCAGGGAGAACACGAAACAGTCGAGCCGCTTAGTGTCAAGGGCCAGCTATGTCCTCAAGTTAACCCAGCGGCCAGGGCCTGACGTAAACAGGTAAGAGTTCTTATGTGAAAATCATGAACTCAGCAGCCAAGCAAGTACTTGGGAATAAACGCTCGTGCAGAGGAGGCACACTTGGGACTCTGGCATGCATGCATTGCGTGGGCACACGGCTGCGCACGCACACAGGACAGAAAGCCTGTGTCTAGGTGCTGGCGTGTGAGTCAGCAAAGCCCCACTGCGTTTTTACTTTCCTGAGGACATCAGTGAAAGCTGCCAGCACTTCAGAAACAGAATGCTACCGCTACAAAAATGTACCTCGGCCTCTGGAACACGGGTCCCAAAGCTGAGGCGAACTGGCCCCTCATAGTCATGAGACTCTTCCCAGGGCTTCAGCATGCTCCCCCAAAATCCTTGCTGGAATTCAATCCCAGCCAAGGGTGGGGAGTGACTGTGGGAGACAGAAGCCCACACAGACGGCCGGCGGGCCTGCCTACCTGCAGGGCTGCTGCTGTGAGCTGCAGAGATCAGAAGACGCCCTGCAGAAGAGCCAAAGCCAGGGTCCAGGCAGGGAACCAGCAACCGGAGGAGACCCTGGGCAGTCAAAGACACATAGATAAAAGGACTGGGGGTGCCAGGTAAAGTGCAGGTCCTAGGTTGAACCTCCAATGAAAAAGCAAAGACATGTCTAGAACTCAGATCACAAACACTGAGTAAACACGCTCTTTGGTCGACTCCTGCTTAGGACTTCAGCGGGCGCCTTCAAAAGCACTAACACAACCAGGGGCACTTCCCACCCTTTCCAGCCCCTCTCCTTGCCCAGCCTGGGGGGAGGAAACACTCCGATGACTGCAGGCGCTGAGGAGCGCAGCCTTGGCCCTCACTGCCGCAGAAACATCCGGGCAAACACTGCTGAGCAAGGCCTGGACTCCGGCTCCTGTCCTCGCACTCACTCTCTAGGTGAGGACTCCGCAGGAGGCTCTGGCACTGGCCTCAGACACCAGACCACTCTGAAGCCTGCCCTGAGACCAAACGTGTGGGACTGCAGGTTGGTGAGAACGACAAGACACACAGAGGGGCAGAGGGACAGAGAGACAGGATGGGAGGAGCAGGGAGAAAGAGGAAGGGCAGGGAGGAGGAGACCAAAGAGTATTAAGATAAATGTATGTGATGGGAAAAGAAATTTGTTTTGAAATTATTTTAATTTACAAGTAGAAAACACTTTAAAGGGGGAGGAAAAAACCAAAGCACAAAGCACAGAGGCCAACTTCCACTTCATGAGCTTCTCTGCCCCTAAGCTGTCAAGGAGAACAGCAGCCTTCCACAGTGCTCAGCCACCCCTGCAAAAGAAAGCAAAACGGACCGTTAAGATTTTAAGGGTAATAACTATTTGAAATGAAATACACTACCATCTTTTAGAGTCCAAAGTTTCTCACTTACTTGAGAATCACATCTAACTGTGCCCCAAGACAACAGTCTTTAAAAGCACACTCCACTGTAAAACCCTGGAGCCAGAGACCCTGGGTGAGAGCGTCCGAGGGGAGCTGCTCTAAAGCCCTCGCTGCTCACTGGGGATCGTCCCCTTGGAACCGTCCGCATAATCTCCTTCAGACTGTGACAGAGATGTATTGATCACATGGGGAGTGGTTGGCTGAGGAGCTTGCTTTTCATTCAGCTGGGACAGGACACTGCACACCAGTGGGGTGGCGACCGCGCTCCTGCACCAGCCCTGGAGTGGGGTGCACAGGTGGACCACGAGGAGGCAATGCTGCCTTTGTGAGAAGCAGGGTGGGCAGCACAGGCCCAGCGCAGGCACCGAGGCCTGCAACCCAGCTCTACGAGGCTGGCGGAGCCGGGCCTCGCTCCACAGTGCAGTCCACCATCTGTGCCCAGCCTGTGAAGGCCCCGGTCTGATGTCAGCACAGTGGAAGACAAGAGAGCGCAAGGTCCGAGACTGGCCTCAGACGCCCTCAGCACTGCAGCATCAGGCAGCCAGCGCACCTTCAGGACGAGGCGCAGGCGGCGAGGTAGCCCTGAGTGGGCTTGGTACAGAAGCATGCTAACTGCTAGGGGCACCATGCTGGGACGCTAGAGTCACAGCGCCAGAAAATGCTTAACGCTTAAATCAATGCCATGGACACTGTTTGGCAACTTTAAAAAAAGAAAAAAGAAACATCATCAAGAGGAAAAATGTGATAATAATACCACCTAATGAAAGAAAAGCCAGCCGTTATATTTCCTTGTTGTCATCTCAAAATGATTTAGGACTTATGCTTTTAAGTGAGAAAAACTAATTTCAGCTTATAACTATCATGGTTTAACATGAAAAGAATGAGTTTTCTGTAGCTATCCTCACAAAATGCTTTAAGATTAAAACAAAACAAAACAAACAAGAAAATCCAAAAGATTTTTAACTCCTTAAACACCAACCCAATTTTCTGGCAGCTCACAGTGAAAGTTCCACGCCACCGCACCATTTAGGAACCGGAGCTGACTGACAAGATGGGTGAGGACTTGGCAGGGCTCAGCTGTCATCAGCATCAGCACGCTGCCCGCCATGATGTCCAGGTTCTCTGTGGCCACAAGGGCACCAGCCTGGGGCCCACAGGAAGTGTGTGTTCCTGTACTCACCGAATATGGACAACCTGACAGACTGGCCTCAGAACTCGCAGGCTCACCAAGACAGGCACAGTATCTAAGGGGACTCACAGGAGACAGCGAAGTTTGCAGGGGAGGTAAAAATGCAGTGCTAAGTGAAGGGGCTCATCTGAACATCAAAACAAAGGATTCCGTGCTGTTCCCACAGGACAGGTGCTTATCACTGCCAACAAGCTCCACAGCAAATCAAACATCAGCAGAAGCCTTCTTTTATCTTGCAGTATCAGGGTTCGAACTTGGGACCTGGCCAGACAGGCGCTTATGCTGCTGAGCCATCATCAAGGCCCAGTGGAAGCCTCCTGACCATGGACCCCAATTGAAGCAACAGCAGGAAGGAGTGTGGAGCCGGACGGAGGGAGGCACTGCTCCACCATTTCGTGTAGTGAGCAGGATAACGCAGAGACATCTCAGTTTTCTCTCCAAGATTTCCCAATGCAGAGATGGCATTTCTCATCTTCTGACCCAGCAAGATGAGTGACTTGGCTCCTTCTGCGTCTACCTCTTGAGGAACCTAGTCTCACTCTGCAGCACTTCTGCCAAACAGCTAGGGCCACCCGCCTAAGAAACCCATCTGACAATTTTCATTCAGTCATCTGTCTGTCACTTAAAAGACAATCTCAAGTGCCAGGGATAAAACGCTAAGTGTTTAAGAGATTCCAGTTCAGAAGACTTCTCTAATGGCTTCACACCCCACCACCCATACAACAGGACAGGCACTGTCACCTCTAAATGGCAGATGAGGCTACGAGTCAATGAATGTGAGATCACAGACCACGACACTTACCCAAGAAACTCAATTACCTAGGCCTGATCACTTCAACCGCTCATGCCATGCGGACCCCAAGGACTTGTAATAAATTTAAAAGGCAAAAATACCTGTAGAAGCCTAAGTCTGCCTGCCTTTCTCACCACCTCTTCCCCTCCATCCAGCACAACCCCACACTCTGCACTGCGGCCACGGGCTCCTGCCCAGCAGCTCCCACTGCACAACTGGGTTTCAGGCCTGACTACAATACAAGAACAACTGCCCAGGTGGGCTAAGCCAGGTGCAGAGAGACAAAGTGAGTCAGCCAAGCTTGGGACAGCTACTAAGCAGCAAGCACAGATGTGAGTCAGGGTCCTGTCCCGGCTCTAGGGCAGCAAACATTTCCTCCAAGGAGTGGCAGTCACTTCTGTCCCGGGTATGACAAGTCCACCTGCTACTTCCGTGACCACTTCACTTATCATAGAGCAGCATGCCCAGCTCACAGAGCTGCTGCCTGGAATGAGCAGGCGCACGACAAAGGTCGGTGGACTCCGCAACACTACAGCCAGGAGATGCATCTGGACTGATGCATCTGGACTGATGAAACAGGCAAATGCCCAACCGACACAGCTTCAATTTGCATTCACCCCCAGACACAGCTCGTTTCATATTTACTTACACAGGGCCGGGGAGATAGCTCAGTAGAGTAAGTGCTTGCCTGGCAAGCGCAAGGTCCTGAGTTCAATCCCCAGTAACACCAAAAAAAAAAAAAAAAAAAAAAAAGACTGAAATCTCATATTTACTTACACAATGATGTTGTTAATGGGGATGTGGATCAACTTCACAAAGAAGCCGATGAAGCCCATGATGGCAAATCCTATTGCTGTGGCCATGGCAATCTTCTGGAATTCTGCATTTATAAACATTGATGTTTTGAATTCCTATTCAAAACACCTGGGGAGACTATTAGTAACATAAATAAGCTCATTGCTAGTATATGTTCCCTGACTAGAAGAGACCTTTTTTAAAAAACTGAGGCTACTAATACAGCAACAGGAAAGTTTTCGACAAGTTTTTCATTTCTATATGTTGTTGATATTTGAGTAGACAAAAAATAGAAATATCATGTGTTCTACTGAATTTATCTACAAATACTAAAAATAACTGTTCTGTTCTATAAATGACCAAAAAAAATTACAGAACTTTTCTTAAAATTTTTAATGTGATAAACTGATAATCTCAGTACAGAACAATCCAATACTTCTGACACTTTGAAGAAGTCAAAAATAAAGCTCAAAAAATCAATGAAGTCAAGGACAACAGCAGGAAAAGGTTACCACTCTAGTATGCTTCCTCAGGAGGCTGTACCACACGACCTGGCATGGCTAATCCTCCAACAATATACTAGCTACATGCCTCCCTAACGCCAATCTTTAGGGGTAATTTGGCAGTAATTTTATTTTTAATTGCAATAATTTATTTATGACAAATAGTCTTCCCTAGTAGTGTAAGCTTCATGAAAAAAGGACTATTCTCCATTATATTTATTTACATATTCTATAGTACATTCTCTATTATAATCTCAACTTCTCAATTAGTGGATAAATGTTGACAAATTCTCGTAGTGATATGGAAGATAGTGAAATACATATGACTGACTAAGGCTCATACTTTTACACCATCTGAAGCTACATAAAAGAGGAAACTAGACAACAAAGAGCGCTCATAAGAATAACGTCTCAAAGCAGCAAAGCCAAATAAATCAATAAAGATGTGGTTAAGGTAATGCAACGGCTTTTAACTAATCAGCGGTTCACTGGAAGCCCTAGAAAAGCAAACGTTTGTTTTCTTTCATCTCCAACGCCGACGTATATACCTTTCCTGTCTGGTTTGGTGCATCTTTTCACC
The DNA here is from genome assembly GCA_004027915.1 of Capromys pilorides. Classification (NCBI taxonomy): domain Eukaryota; kingdom Metazoa; phylum Chordata; class Mammalia; order Rodentia; family Capromyidae; genus Capromys; species Capromys pilorides. Next base: position 3,978 of record PVKN010000151.1, on the reverse strand, counting down.
AGCCGGATGGAGTCCTTCACAAACTGCCGACTGGGCTCCACAAACTGCATCACCTGATCCATGGCTTCCTGTTAAAAAAAAAAGGATAATCACTAGTGTTATTTACCAAATAATACCGACTTGCTAAATAATACAAAGATGTACACGGAATCAGCCATGAATTCATACCTGACACAGACTTCAGAGCTAACTTGTCGCTGAATTTGTAAACTCCGGGAAAGCAACACGCCACAGACAACGAGAAGAGCAGCTCTCGCCCACATCACCACTTACAAACACACGCAGAGCAGAGCGCTCCGAACCCCACGGTTAAGGACACATCCACCCTGCCCACCCCGCGCAGGACCGAGGCCAGCAACGGCGCGCCAACTATGATTTTGTTTTTCTATTTCACTCTTTTGTATTTCACAAAACTGGCGTCTAACGAGCGGAGGTCGAGCACGGTGCTGCAGGAGCCTACGTGGAGGTAGGTGTGGATTTCAGCCTGCTGGGTAGAAAGCGCGCCCATAGAACCTATTCGGAGAAGCGTCCTGTGGAGGATCCACAAGAGGCACGCAAGGTTTCCAAAGCCACGAGGGGGTAAAGCAGGATCCCGATTCTGAGAAGTCACTAACTAAAAACCCTTAGGTCGGGACAAAGTTTCTACGCAAACAAGATCGTACAATTCGTCGCACAGGCTTTTTGAGAATCTAACAGAAATGTCACCCAATCTTGGCTCCGAAAGCCTCTGCTCCAACAGCTAAGGAGGCAGAGTCGGGCTCAGACACCCTCAAGGCTCGGCGCGCTCGCCTAGCTCGCCAAACGCGGCAGCGGACAATCCAATGGAATGGAAGGCTTTGCACAAAATATTGCTAGTCCACCAGAAATTCCGCAAACGGAACTGGGACAAAACCTGGCAAAGCCCGTTTTCTCACTGTCACCCTTAACTCTGCTCTTGGGACCCAACGTCTTAAACTTTATGTAGCCACAGATGTCACAGGGCTAAGGCGTCTCGGTCCAGGAAAGCGCACACTGAGCTAAAAAGGAGCCGGATCCACGCCAACTCCTGCGCACCGGACGGCCGCACAAGACCCGCGACCTCCAGGGAGCCCGGACAGCCACGCACCCACCCCGGGGCCACGGCGGCCCGCGCGGGGCGTCCCCATGGACGCGGACCCGACCCGCTGGGCACCGCAGCCCCCTCCAGGCCGGGCCCTGGTCCGCGCCCACCGAGGCTAGGAGGTCGCTTCGGCCCACGCCGCTGCCGCGAGCGCAAAGGCCGGCCTCCTCGCACGCCCGCGCCGCCCAGCTCCCCGAGAGCGGACCCCGACCTACCCGTTCTCTCGACAGTCAGCAGGGACACGTAGCAAAGCTCTCAGGCAGACGCCCGCCGGAACCGGAACCGGGACCGGAAGCCAGGGCGTCCCTCGCAGCCCGCCCACCCTCTCCTTCCATTGGTCCTGCGGGCGGAGACGTCAGTGCGCAGACGCAGCGTGCGGCACGCGACCCGGCTTCCCGGAAGAGGCGTGCTGAGGCGCGCGGGGCGGTCTCTCAGGGACGCTTCCGCCTCATCGCTCAGTGGTGGCTGCGGGTCTGCGGTTTGCGCTGTCAGCTCCGGTCTGGGCGCAGGCGTTGGGTGCTGTCGGTCAGGACCGTGGGGCCGGACGAGTGGGCCGGCCTGAGCGGTCTACGGGAGGGGCTGACCCCAGTGCGTCCCCACCCTGCCGCGGGCGCCGCGCTGGTTTGAGGGTGCATTGCTATGTCCGGTGGGCCTGGGGTCTGAGGTCCCCAAATTACTGCAGGGCTCTTCTCAGTCTTGGGAGGCGGAAGACCAGTGCAAAGCGAACGTAGAAATCGCGAGGGAAAGTGGGGAAGAGCCACCCCGTAGGCGTGGTGGCGCCCAGAGCTGAGTCCCGCAGACTTGGAGGCCGCAGCTCTGTTTTGTGGGGCAGGGGTCCCGTTCCCTCGCCCCACAGGGTGGACGCTGGACTGCTTGTGGGCCTTGCTGCCACAGCTTTGGTCCTGCGAGCTGATGGGCACCGGAGTAGGTGTGGCCACCTGCACGGCTGGGTGCCCTGCGGAGGCTGGTGTCAACCACAGGCAGCCTGCTGCGGTGCAGAGGCGGCTCCTTTCTACGCCTCAAAGGGGCCTAGGTCCTCAGAGTCCTACCCGTCCCTACGAAATCATTTCCTCCGGTTGTTCACTAGGCACCTGCTGTGTATAACACAGACTGAGCGCTGGGCCTGCGCGCACACCCTCCTGGAGGTTGGCCTGGAGGAAATTGGTAAAATGGGGGGACAAGAAAGTAACTAGTATCCCCAGCATCACACTCTGTGCCAGCCCCACCCCCAGGGCAGGCTGAGCCGGCCATAATATATTAAAAAAGAAAGTAAGTAACTAGTAAAGGCCATGCCAGTGTTTTGGAGCGAGTAAGCAGTGTTGCAAATGAATAAGGAAGGCGGGGACAAGGGCAGGGTTTGAACTCTTAACACACTGGGCTGTGTTTGGTTAAGTTCATCCCCTGAGCTTGAGCCCGTGTTCAGGCGATAGTGGCTGTCCAGAGCACGTTATGGCACCTCGGGCCGCACCACATCTGCCACAGGACAGGTCACCTAGAGTGCCCATCCTGGTTGTAGAGTGTAAAGCCTGGCATAACCGTTTTGGAAAAGTTTTACCAGTTTGTTACAGAATTAAGCATATACCAACCCATGTCTGCGCAGTTCTGTATTTACTAAAGAGATACAAAAATCACTAAAAGACTTGCACAAGGATATTTCGAGCAAGTTTATTCATAATAGAGAAAAATGCAGTAGAGGCCCGCGAATAGTTGGATAAGCATACATAAGTCCTTCATGGAATGCACAATTGAGAAAAAAGTGATGTGAAAGGTTGGATACTGTACCGTTGCATTTATGGGGCGTTCTAGACAGCCAGAATGAGTATGGCAGAAAATGATAATGGTTTACTTCAGGACAGTGATTGAGCAGGAGGAGGAGAGGCAAGGAGGTGTTCTCAGTTGGGCTGTTGAAACATTAAACTGAGTGGCGTGGGAAACAGACCTTCGGTTTCTCAAAGAAGGATCGACAGGGTCGGTTTCCAAGAGGCCTTTGGTCTTCAGGGGTCATGAACTTAAGGACCCACCTGGTGGGGGGACAGTGGGGTAGAGTCGTTTTCCACCAAGTGCCAGCAAGGGTCCCAAGGAGAGAACACTGTTTGCTGTGCACTGATGTCTGCACTCCAAAACCGTCTTAGGCTGAAACCTCTGCTGGGACGAGATTTGCAGGTGGGACAGATCGGGGTGCGTTCTACAAATATGGAGCTCTTAACTGATGACATTTAAGAATAGAGCGTGCAGGTATCGACAAGATTTTTAAAAACGTGCTTGTACTGGAGGTTGGCTCCAGGGCCTTCACACTGAGCTACGTTCTCATGTTTATGTTTGTTTATTTGAGACAGTCTTGCTAAATTGCCAAGGATGAGCTCCAACTTGTGATCTTCCAGCCCCCACTTCCCAGAGAGCTAGAATTACAGTTGTGTAGCTTAGTTTTTTGTTTTGGTTTATAAAGTAGATTCTTGGCTCAATAGAAGAATGAGCCAATATCTGATAAAATATGGTAAAACGTGGAATGTTTTTCTAAATGTAAATTGCTGAATAATCCTTTCAATTTTGTATATATTTGAATGTTTTTATAAGATGGAAAGTGTATGCAGATTGTATTCAGAGTTTTTAAAATAAAGATGAATATCAGTGAAATGTATAATAACATTTTAAGTTACTGCATAATTTAAAGACAGCAGTGAGATAATGTTACCATTTTAAATAGAAGCCAATAAATCAGACCCACATGTGCAATCACCATATTGTTTCACTAGTGAGAACCTGAAAGAGTAAATAAAATCTGAAAGGTACAATGGATACTGTGAGAAGGAAAGAATCTGCTCAAAGGAAGGAGGAACTGGCATGAAAAAGACAATAGAAGGGGGAAATATATATATATA